>JAFBJT010110114.1:6826-60176 GCA_016785325.1 Chascanopsetta lugubris | reverse complement strand
CCCCCCCCCCCCCCACACACACCCACACACTCCATCCCTGCTATCAGCTCTGCAGTGTTCTGTGCCATTCCCTCACACACATCTGTCATTTTCCTCTCCTTGCTTATTTTCCATAAGAATACTAGCCAGGAGAGAGTCGCAGAGGGTTATTATCATCCCCGCTTTCAAAAGTCATTTCTCCATCCAAGCTGCATCACATCACTTAGCTGCATCAGCAATGCTGAATAAATGACTTACATAAGGTTGACATGCTTTAAAAAAAAAAAAAAAAGGGTTTAAACAATCGTTGTTTCCGTGCCTCGGTTCCATCCGGCATGTGCTCAGGATGCGGCGTCATTTGAATCTGAACCCTGGAGACGGAAAGGAGGCGAAGAAAGGTGGTGGTGGGGGGGGAGGGGGCATTAGAGGAAGGCAAAACGGGAAATGAAGGGAAACAAATGTGTGAGCTGTCGTGCATGAAATGAAAAGATACCCCCCAAAACACGCCTGCGTGGAATACTTGAAGGTGAGTCGTCCAGGACGGCTCTCACTCTCTCTGTCTCTCCATGTTTGTCTGCTGGGAGGGAAGGCGGCTGGGAGACAGTGTAACCTTTAAGGAATGTCCAAATCCATGAAGCTCTGGAGTTCCCCCACATTTCCACTCTGCTGTAGCCTCCAGCTAATGGCTCGGGCCGAGGGGAGCTGGGATGTAGGGTGTTTGCTGTGCCACTTGTTTTGCTTTGAACTCTCTTGGTATTGTTGAGGACTCTTCCTCCCAAATTCCTGTGGCCTTGTTTTGCTTTGTACTCTGAAAGCACGGTGTGCACGGCTCCACATAAAAAAGGACTCAAACTTAAAGGTGCAGTGTGTAAGATTCAGTGACATCTAGAGGTGAAGTCGCATGTTGTATCCATCACCTGACCCTCAGCCTCCTGAGCATGAAGGAGAACCTGTGGTCGACTTCAGTTGTCATTAAAAAAGATTCTTAGTAAGTCCACTCTGGGCTTCTGTAAAAACATGGCGGCCCCCGTAGAGGGGACCCGCTCCTCAAGTAAATCATTTAAGGGTAATGGAAAAATATATATACATTTCGGTGATACATCCATGAACATGTCAGGATTTAATTGAAGTGGCAAAATGACAAAATTCGGACACAGTCCTCCTTAAATAATTGAAACTATAAATGACATTACTGACGATGCAGAATGAACTGTTGGGAAATACATCATGCGAATCCAACAATCTGCCACATTAGAGACGACCACACGTTATAATGTTATGGCTGATTTCCGTATAATGTTGCCATGGAGACACACTAAGTTAGCTATGGGCCATATCGTTATTTTCGCTCAATCTTCCTGGTTGATCAGAACCATGAAAGAAGAGTTCTTGTTTGCACAGTGAGTTAATTTCAATATTATAAACATCTAAACAGGGACGCTGTTGACATATTACAAAGATCAAAATAATAAAGATGATTTAAAATGAGAAATATACGAATACACATTTCAATATATATATTCTGTATATCAAAGGTGCAGTGTGCACGATTTTGGTCATTTTTGTCACTTCTAAAAAATATTACAAAACAATTACACACTGACATTTTCATGAATAGATAATAATTTAAATGTTTTTGTTTATTTTGTTATTACCCTTAAATGAGCCTATTAATATATGTTTACATGAGGAGGGGGTCCTCCCTATGGGGGCCGCCATGTGCCTCTGTGGAGAGGACCCGCTCACAATGTTAATGTGAATAGAGTCTTCAATCTGAACACAACTCCTAATTATACATCACCTGATACGATTACTGAAAATTAAATCATTGAAATAGCTTCACCTGAACATTACCCACAGCACCTTTAATATGAAAGCTTTATTAACCTTCTACAGAGGACTGAGACGCCTAACACAAGCGTGTAGCCCGAGGCCGGGGGCTGGGACAGATGCACGACCGGGAAACCTGGTGAGGGCTTGAGCCCCAGGTGTCAAACGTGAGAGCTTCAGGGCAAAGGGTCAGGCTTCAAAATACAAGTCTAAAGCAGACGTTGCCCATGAAGTCGAGTGAATTACACATCAAACTTTAGGTTGAACATGTATGGAAATGCATATACTACATTTGCAATTTTGATAAATAAGAAATGAATAAATAATAATCAAATATGAGGATTTGGAGGTAATTACATTTAGTCCCACAACTAAAACCAGCCCTTTGAGAGCAACCATAATGCTGATGTGGCCCTCAGTGAAAATGAGTTTGACACGCTTGGTTAAGAAATGTGAAAATAGCAAACACCTTTCAAAGGCTGCTTGAAGCTCGATCACCCCGTATTCAACCAAGGGAAAAGGGGATCACCCAGAGAATACTAAAGCAGAGCTAGAGGGAAGAGGGAAAAAATCAATGCTTCCCGTGTAGAGCACATCTGATAGTGGGTTGGCCACATCACAGTGCTCAAGGCTTAACCAGTTCAAACAGCTTATACCGGTCCCTCTATCAGAAAAGGCACATCCAGGTTGCTTTGTCATCTCTGATACCACGTTGCCTTCAGGTTAAACTTCCCTCACAACAAAATAAATAACTAATCCGTCAAAGTCAAAGCCACTCTTTGACACTGAGGCCCGATCCCCCGCGACATAACAAATATTACATTGGTCCTTCACTGAGATCACATTACATCAAGTTACATGGATCTTACATGCACTGACATCCGCACATTTGGCTTCTTATGGTTCAGCGATGACCTGCTGAGAGTTTAAGGTCAGTGATGACGGCTCACCCTATCACATGACCACATCATTTATCAGGCCTGGCATTATCACAAGGCAAAATGATAGGTTGTGTGTACGCGCACATGTGTGTTTGTGAGTGTGATCCTGACATCACTTTTTTTAAGTATTAAAGGTGCAGTGTGTAAGATTTGTTGATATCTAGGGCTGGAGTTGCATGTTGTATCCATCAGCTCACCCTCACTCTTCTGAGCATGAAACCCCGCTTGTGTTGGCCAACAGGTGGATCTGTGAAATTAAACAAAGTCCAACTGTATGTTCACTCATGATGTTGACTCTGAGAGGAGCCAGTGAAAGTAGAAGGTGAGTCTGACTCCAGAGAAATGCTCATCTAATCCAAACAGATCTGAGTGAGGCACAAGAACAAACGGGGGGCTCACTGATTAATTACGACACGTGTATGAACCGATGGGCCTGGATCAAATACAAGCTGGAGACAGAGTCGGTACTTATGTCATTTTAAATATTTTGTCAATAGCATATGCTGACGTTTCCTGTTCTGGGTTTTTATCATCTGAATAGCCTGTGATGTAATAGCGACACAATAGGGATGTATCTGAAAACAAAGTGAGCAACATTTTTATCGTCTCATTTTTCTAAAATCTCTGTATCTTTACTGGTCTATACTCTTTTATTCTTGCCACTATTTCTTTGGTGCTGTATCACGCAAATCTCTCCATTGTGGGACAGTCAAAGGTTTCTTTGTTTTATCTGAACCAGGCCTTCTAGATGAACACGTGTACCAGAATCAAAGTCTTGTGGCTTGTTTGACCTGTGACCTTTAAAACCACTGGGACAAGAATGTAAAGAATCAAGCAAGACATGCCAAAGTCCTTGATAATAATAATAATAATAATCATCATCATCATACTGGTAGAAATACCCCACGACCCACAACACTGGATAAACAGTAGAAGATGACATGACATAATAATAATCATTATAATGATGATGATGATGGGCGGCAAGATCACTGGTTCGATTCCCAGTTGCTGCAGTGTAACTGGCCCTGACACATATAGTGCTTATTAGTATCACCGCGTATGTATTGTATAAGTATTATCATTAATGCTCTTATTATCATTATTATTAGTATCGTTATTGTTATCATCATCATCATCATCATCATCATCATCAACAACAATCATTTTATTTAATTTCAGTATTCATCAGGCTTATCATACTTCCCATGGACAATGATTTTACACATGTACATGAAGCTCTTGTCACCTTTTGCCATCAAGTGCCTCTTGCTATCACACGAGTCCTCCAACGTCAGCTTTTTATTATCAAGCTACGTAACGACCTGATGGACTTTGCAGACGTACGTGTGTGTGTGTGTGTGTGTGTGTGTGTGTGTGTCTGCAGGGACCAGAGGAGGTGACAACCTTGATCTAAATTGAAGAACATATCCTCCACTTCCTGAAAGACAAGGAGCTCTGCCGCAGAACAAAACGCTCCAGCACAAACATCTTCAAGTCGACTCAATAATTAATTTGTCTTTGAGGTGCTTCTGAGGCAGGGGCTCCTTTGAAGTGGTGCAGGCACAGATGGCCCAGTGAGTGCTAATGTAAATATACATTAAGGGGCTTATTTAAAGGTAATGGGGAGAAATAACACAGTTAGGTGATGAAAATGTCAGTATGTAATATTTTGTAATATTCATAGAAGTGACAAAAATGACTGAAATCTTACACACTGCAACTTTAAGGCAGGACGTTTTTGTAAGTCTCTTTATATTGACATCCATCGATTTACTGGCCCTGCTATGGAGATTGTTGTCAATAACAGTAAATATTACAATTTAGTGTAAACCCCTGTGCAATTTCACTAAAATGATGACAAATTAAGATTGTGTCCATTTTGACATTGTTTTTATTAAAAGCCCAAGAGGGAAAAAAATGAGCATAAAAAAACAATCCACATGCAGCAGCTTACATCTCCCTTTGGTTTTAGAAAGAAACTAATTCAGATATCTTGCAGATATATAGAACAACTCTCAACCAGTGGCCACTGTGGCCTTCAAAGATGAGCCAATCACTTTGATGTGGACTCCGGAGCTACGTGTCCTATACAGGATACATCGTCTTCAAAGACTGTAAAATGTCAGAGGGCCGACATAGGTCAAGGGTCATCCCCAGAAGGGACTAGAAAAAGGTGTCCATGTGGTAATGGCTGGGCTTTATTCGGTTATGCTGCGCTGGACAGTGGTCATGGCACAAACCTGTCTGCTTCACTGATTGGGTTGAATGGTTTTAGCTGTAAAATCATTATTTGATCATCAATTACCTTTCATTTTCTTTTTCATTGTACTTTCTTGACTTTCTGTCAATATGGTTTAATGGATTTTCTTTTTGTTTTTTACGATTCCAGTTACTGAATGTTTCACATTCTTAACATTCTTTCTCAACACAATGCTTTTATTTCTCCAAGAGTTGAACTCTTTAGCCTCTGTGAGACTTGTTTTTATGTAGTCACTAACCCATTACATCCAAGGTCCTGCTGCCATCTATGTTTTAATAGCGTCTATTTGTGCCTCAAGACTGAGTTAGCCACAAGGCCTTCTTAACCGTTAACGTTTTAAAAATCCTCACACGCCCACTATCCCAAAAAAGATCATTAAAGGCTAAAACTATGCTGAATTCTACAGGTGCTCCAATGATCAAAGGACAGTTACTAAGCATAAAAATGCCAAATTCTTCAATTGTTGTCTCACACGAGGTCTGAAATGACCAATTAGCAAACAGCCAAACCAATAGGTCTAAACAGTTAAGAGGCCATATCAGTCATTGGCAATGTCCCTTTACTCGGAACAATTCCGTGCATCTCAAGCCACTGGCGAGAGAATGGAGGGTCTCTGATGGCAGTTGGTACCATAATAACAAACTGAGTCCAGAGATCACAAGAATGCACAATGGTTGTTGGAGGAAGTCCAGACAGGGCATGACCAATATTCAAGAGATGATGTCAGGTGGAGAGCAGAAATGCTGAATTGGCAACAGACTGGATACGTGCAAAGGTTGGCAAAGACCCAAACTCTGGACCAGGCTTGGCAGAGGCTGCAGTTCAAGCTTGGCCTGGCAACCTTGGTTGGAGTTTTTTAACTACATAAGACACATGTCTCAAAGTCATGGCCACTGGTCATGGATCATTGTATGTGTCTGTCAGAGCCTAAAGGCGTAATGATTGTCCACAGGCCAATTTGATGTGTAGCAATGCATTCAGTGTGTTTACAGGTGTAACATGTATGGAAATGCATATACAAGATGTGTAACTTGAATAAATAATAGATGAATAAATAATCAAATATGAAGACAGTTATTTTGCAATATGTTAAGAAGTGATTACATTCAATTAAAACCGGCTCCTTGAGAGAAACCATAATGCTGATGTGGCCCTCAGCGAACATGAGTTTGACACCCTGACATAAGGTGTACTTGAATTTCTGAAGTGGGCTGAGAAGTAGAAATAGAGTCTTACTGAGGTCTCTATCATCTCTGAAGTAGTTGTCAGTACAGTATAGTCTTGTTGTGTACAGTGGGCCATGCAGGTAGTACAGTGCATTCACATTACTGATTGGAGCCTCACAGATGTTAATGAGCCCAAATGGCCCCTCCACTGCTCCTTAGCAGTAATGGTTGAGGCACAATAGACAATACATCTGCAGATGGTGTGATGCAAGCTGTAAGGCTGTAACACACACACACACACACACACACACACACACACACACACGCACACAGGGCTGAAGCTCATTAAAGAGGCTGACAGGCTGAGTGAGGAGGGCTTCCCTCACTCATGTAATGTGACAGTGTTGCTTGATTATGAGCGCTTAGGGAGGATTTACTGTCCCTCCCCTTCTTCCATCACACCGTCACCAGCGAGCCAAGCATCAACATTCAAAGAAGCCTGCCCCCGACTTATACTGGCATATGTGTATCCCGGTTGGAATGTGTGTGTGTAGTTGCATGTATTGAATAGATAAGAGGGTGAGAATATGTATTTATGCTCAAGCCAGCCCAGAATTCTGTTGAGTACGTATTGAGTTTATCAATTAAAGGGGACCTATTGTGCCCATTTAAGGGGCTCTCTATTTGTTCTTTAGCCTCTATTATGATGATAAATGGTGTTTATAGTGTTTTTTTCTAAACGAGCCCTTTTAAAAGTCAGAAATTCCTTCTGAGAGTCAAACGCAGAGTTTTGCCTATCCCCCCTCCTGAAACGTCACTATCTCCTGATTGGCTGATCGGTAGGCATTCCCAGATTGGCTGAAAATGTAGGCTAGTAGTCCTGCCTCCTAAACAAGCAAGTTCCACCCTCACAGGTGGCTCTCAGCCGGCAACGTTCACTGCAAAACATAAAACGTGAACATAAGAGTACGTCCGTGTATGTTGGAGCCAGAATGGCCTTTGAAGTGTACTTCTACACCATCACAGTGTGTTTAACTCCAAAAGTGAGGAAAACCACAATAGGTCCCCGTTAAGAATCGATATGCATTGCCACTAATGTCGCCAGCATTTGAACTCCTTCATGGAGTTAATATCTTCACTAAGTTAGATCTGAGAAACGCCCAGCACCTTGTACACATTAGAGACAGCGATGACAGCATTTAAGACCCCTTCAGGGCCCTACCTGCTCATACCTTTCGCATTCACAAACGCCCCTTTTTTCAGAATCGGATAAACGATGTATTACATGAGCTCCATCTCTCGGTCCTTTGTTGATTTCGATGACATTCTCATCTTCTCTCCCGGTGAGGCCTCTCACCGATCTCATGTCCACGCTGTACTGGTGAGTTCGACTTTCCTAAATATAATCAAGCTGACTCTGCGCCTGGCTTCTCTGTCCCGTGAGCCACGACACAATACAAGCTTTGATTTACACAGATAATGTGGCGTACAAAGCCAAAACTAGCTTAAGAAAAGTCAAACTTCATTCATCCAGAAATTTAAAATGTCTAAGGTTTGTATCCTTTCATCACCAGAAGTTGCTCCTTCCACCACAAAGTCTCCTCTAACCCTCAGTGGAGCTTTTTTCACCCTTTCACCACTCTGACATGAATTCAGGAAAAGCATCAGTGAAAGTTCCGCTGTGTGTATCTCTCTGCTCCGTCACACACAGGCGTTGTTTCCCCAGGAGAGGCAGGAGTGTAATTTCAGAATGACACTAAACTGAGTGTAAAGCGCAACGTCTTTCAGAAACCGTAATTAGGGTAATTCAAAGTGCGCATGCAAAAGGCATTTGATTTGAGTGATATGGGAAAATACAAATAAATAACAACAAACAGAAAGTACGTTTGTTGCTACCTTCCAGTTTAAATAAACTGTCAATTCTGGTTAGTTGAATTCATATTCTAGCTTTGGAGATTCAATCAAACGAGGTCTGTAAACCTTTCCTTTTTACACCACATATAATTGTCCTTCACTAAGAAGGTAAATCAGAAATACAAGTTCCTTTTCATGCCAGATTCCTCTCCATCTTCAGGAAAGCCTTCGCCTGCTTCAGTTGCTGTGATTGTAGCTGCCTGTGACCTTTGACCTCTGCCCAGACATACATAAATAGACGGTTTCCCAGTGAAGATCAATAAAGAATCAAGCAGCTCTCATCCTTTCTGACCTTGACTGGAATTACTACTCTGTGTGTGTGTGTGTGTGTGTGTGTGTGTATTTTTTTCTGCATACCTTTCTCATGTTTCTTTGTTCTTCTTTTTTTCACAAATTCCGGTATGATATAAACAAATGTCATTTTCTAAGTATTCAATCAGAAGGAAACCACCATTGTTCAAATTTGATTTTGTTTATGAATATCAAACTCCAAATGTAATGATTAATTAATCATAATCCTATCTAGAATATACATGTGTCAATAAGCAAAATTGGAGGTGGACTTCTATACTTGAAGTATATCTAAATGTGAAGCACTGCAAAGCAAGTGCTTTTGTAAAAAATGTAACAGATTGCACGTTATGACAGTTACAGTGTTAACTGTACGTGTGACTGTAAGTGCTAACTCTTCATTGATGATTGTTGTTTGATTCGTCTATAATTTTCTTTTCTGTGAAAAAGATTGATGTTAAGATCCAGAGGAGAGGTAAAAAAAAAATATGGGCCACCATGTTTTTACAGTAGCCCTGCATGGACGTACTAAGGTTGAATGACAAATGAAGTCTACCACAGGTTCTCCCCCATGCTCCGAAGGCTGAGGGTGAGGTGATGGATTCATTATGTAACTTCACCTCTAGATATCACCAAATCTTACACACTGCACCTTTAAATATAAATTCCAAACAAAACACACAAAAAACGTCTTTGTTACTCTGTGTGACTTCAATTGCCCAAGGGAAGCTGTAAGGAAAGCTTGTTGTTTTGCAGAAGGCTGCTGGGGAACACACACACACACACACACACACACACACACACACACACTCACACACACACACACACATTCGTGGGAAAGGTTAGGTATGACACGTTGCTTGGCATTTCCGAGGCAGCAAACCCCCATCAAGTGAACACAGCTATGTATGACCAACATGGCTGCTTGTCCGCTGCCCTACACACTGAACACACGGAGCACCAACAGCTGCCGGCTTCACGAGGTGGAGCAGCTGGAAGTGCAAGCAGCAGAAACGGGAAAATACAGCCGGAGTGAACCCATCACAGAGATCACACAGTAAAACTCAAGTCATACTGAGCTTCAACATTCTTGTTTGGTGACATCAGTGTGCAGCAGATGGCCTGTGTACCACAGTGTCTGTGGCCTCATAAGACATGCCAACGAGTGTGGAGGCCACATTTGTGTCACCACCGAGGGCCCACCCTCCAGTGCAGGCAGATGAAGCACATAAGGAAGTGAGAGTGAACATGGAGTTCACAGGGTGGGCACTTGAGGCCGACTCCAAAAGGGAACAAATCTCCATAGACTCCCATGTTAGAATGATCAACATAAAAGGTGAATTGTTTAAAGCCAGGTATAAACTACACTTTCGGTTTCAATCACTCACATGTTTTCATGTTCATGTTTTACAGCTGAATCGGGAGGTGACGCTTCCTGGGTACATGGGCAAGATGGCGACGAGTGATTCGCCCACAATTTGGTTCAAATGCACTCTGCAGAAACCAACGGGTGACGTCACAGACGCCATGTCCATCTTCATGATAATAATAATAAGGGCTTGAATTTATAAAGCGCCTTTCCAGAAACCCAAGGACGCTGTACAAGGGTACGCTCAATATACAGTCTACTGTTCAATTACTTTGACCCAACGGTTGATGTGACCATGTGATCATTGTGAAAATGTTTCACGGCAGGACTGTCAGGACTGTAGCAGAGAACCCAAAGGCAGAGACCAAAAGTTCAGCGCTAACAGTTTATTATCGGAGATGAGGAGCAGGCAGAGACAAAATCCAACAACAGTCCAAGTCGATAACAGTTAGTCGGTAAAGGGAAAGGCAAAAGGCTCAGCTATTAGGAGCATACACAGGGAGAGTTAGTCCAAGCGTATGAGTATGTTAAGACAAAGACATGGTGGGTTTAAGTATACAACATAATCAGGGGGACAGGAACCAGGTGAGGACGCCGACAAGGGTGACCTTAGTCAGGGGGGATGAGAGAGAGGACACGAGAGGAAGTACACATGCGAGACACACGCAGAGATTAGGGCTTCAGAATAAAACCAGAAGTGAGGAGATCGGACACAAACATGACGAGACCTTACAAGGACCATCTGCGATGTAAGTAAAGATATAGGCAGAGAGAGAACGAGAGAGAGAGAGTATAGTATACAGTTCCATAATATACTAATAACTAACTATAGTAGTAACTATTGTGATGATGATAAGAACAATTGCCATATCTGTTATCCACATGTCACAACCTTGCTCTGAGCCTCGACAAATGAGCGAAAAATACAAAGTGCTGAGTCAACAGAAAATATTCAACAGCACATGGTAGGGAGGTGCAACTGCCTGTCCAAAACCAAAGCCAACAACAAAAGAGACTAAGCCACAGGCATCCACAGGGGAAAGAGAGACCGAAATGAACTGAGGGCCTGTATTTATAACCAGAGAGCAGGCCGGCCCTGATTGGCCGGCTCCCTAAAAGCACACCAGTGGACTCCCACTGGAATCATCACAAACATAATGAGCAAGATCATGCATACGGTAGATCAACATTGATGTGATCATCTGTTCACTTTGTCCATCAAGCTCTCTCTCTCTTCATATATATATCTCTCTCTCTCTCTCTCTTTATATATATATATATATATATATATATATATATATATATATATATATATAAATGACAGAATTAAAAATGATATCTTTGTTACATACAGTTATATTGACACCACAAATAGCACATCCAATTTTCGAAGATGCCAATACATAATCTGAAAGAAATGTAAAAACTGTGTGAAATGGAGACAGAAATATAAAAATGAAGAAATGTTGGAAATAAAGGAGAAAACAGAGGCACCAGCGCTTTGCTGAAGCTGTAAACAGGGAGGAACGAAGCTGCAGACATTGATGAATGTTCACTCAGAGCAGACTATTGTTCAGGGATAAACTCTGGTACCTGCAAGCTTGAGTCTGAGCAACTTCATTCACCCAAAGCTATTGAACTCTCAAGGCGAGAACTAGAGCTGTTACGAGTAGAAGCACATTAATGGCATCATACTTTCCTCAACTCAGTGAAGAATCTGTGGCTGGAATCGGGTTCCACTAACCAGTTAGTTTGCCTTCAGTGGAAGTAAGTAGAAGAAAATATTGTTTAATTTGTATATTAAGAGAAAATGACCAAAATGACTTGATAAAAGGACACCTGGCAGGCTGGTGATGAATGTTACCACCGTCTGGATCAGGGGCGTTAAACTAGTAGTTAGTTAAGGGGCCACATACGTCCACATCTGTCGGCTGGACCAGTAAAATCATAGCTTGATGACCTATAAACAATGACAACTAAATGTTTCTTTTTGTCTTAGTGCTAAAACCTTGACAATTTAAAAATATCCCGATTCAATGAACTATCGTTTTACAAAACATTTCAAACATTTGTAAACGACAAAAGTAAGTGTGATCACAATGTATCTACAAAACCACAAAACATTTAGTAAGGGTCATCGGGAAATTATGAAATTGTATATTTTTAAATATTTTTGTAATTCTCTGTAATATTTACACTTGGCAAAGTGTAAGTGGATTGTACCCTCTTACGTTTGTCAACCCTGGTCAAGATAATTATCAGTTGACAAAGTTTACATTTTGGATTGTTTGAGCAGTGTCCACAATAATAATAATAATAATAATAAAACATTACAAACCAAGACATAATGTTATTTTCAATATCACCTATATGTATTATATTCTTTTCCATACCCTTAAATAAGCCCATTAATGTATATTTACATAAGGAGCGGGTCCTTTCTAAAGGGGCCGCCATGTTTTTACAGTAGCCCAGAGTGGAGATATAACCATCTTTTGAGTCTTAATTCAACTGAAGTCTCCTACATGGTTGGAAGGGTGAGGGTGAGCTGACGGATACAACATACAACTTCATTGTTAGATGTCACCAAGTCTTACACACTTCTTACACAATCACAATCATCAGGTTTACATCCCAGCTAAGAAGAGTGACTAATCATATCCAGACGTGGGGAGACCCATGACGTCACAGATTACAAACCGGCAGAATAATGTACTAGAATGAAGGGGAGAAAAATGTTTAATGTTTTCTCTTAGCCCCTTTCAGTGTTTGCAGAATTGAGGGAATACATTAAGCGGCAAAGTGTGAAACCCCCACGAATGCAATATCGACTCCTGTCTGCAATTTGTCAAATCTGTAAAATGTATGTGTGGAAATATCCACCCTCCTGCCATTTACAGCTGCTTTCATAAAACATATTCTTTGGTAATAGCATTCTGCAGACAGCCTTATGTATTATTGAACAGTTCTCATTTTCATTCAAACAACCTGTAAGTCCTTTATGCACACACAAGGTCCACACACACACACACACACACACACAAACATAAACACATGCACAGACCTACAACTCGTTGCAACGGAATTAGTCACCCTGTCCTTTGCAGCCAATTTTCTGCAGCTGGCCGTGGCATTTATCAAAGCAGAGCGGAGCAGATTAATGTGCTCTTGCCAAGCAGTTTTATCGAGCCTTATTTAGTTGGCATTCTTACTGAGCTAACCACAACCTCATAAAGGAACACTGACACGCACCAATGCACAAACAAACACACACTCACAATTTTTGTAGTTCAAACACAGGCTGACCAGTGAAAAATGTGATCTATAAGTTAAATCATATCATTTTTCTTTTGATATAATACATTTATGAGACAGTTCAAAGAGTTTCAGGCCTCGTCCACAGGGAGATGAAAAGGATTTTTCAAAAGATGATCACAGTATCTAACGAGAAATGTGGTTGTTTACATGGACACTACTGAAAACGCTGTGGTACAGATACCAGGCCTGTAAGTGGCGCTGTAATGCTTCCACAGACACCAGAAACAGAAAAGAAGGCATGTGCATTGTTGCTGTGTTAGCGCATACAGGTTTAGCATATATATATATATATATATATATATATATATATATATATATATATATATATATAAGAAAAAGAAGAAGCAGCATCCAGGTAACAGTTGTGTCTTTAGTGAAGATTGGCATTCAAATAAAACCAAGTGCCTCAGCTTTGAGGGTTGATCCTGTTTCTCTTTTCTGTTTTGAATGATGGATTTTGGAGAAGATTCTCTCTGAGGGGACGGATGTTGCTACAAAACACAGTCAACACTCTGCCTTTGTACTTTTACGTCCTAGGAAGAACTGGACATGTTCACAGTGAGTGGACTCATCAGGGGAAAAAATAAAGATGTCATCTAAATCGACGAAAATGAACCGATTGAGAAAGTTGTGTTGGACATCATGAATGAGGTGGAAGAGCGCTGGGGCCTGAGTGAGGCCAAAAGGCATTACTAAATACTCATAACGCCCGGATGCGCTCTTCCACTCATCACCCTGCCAAATACGTACTAGATAATCTGCATTTCTCAGATCTAATTTGGTAAAGATCTCTTGGTAAAGATTAAACACCAAGGACATAAGAGGCAACAAGCAGTGGTAGTTTGCAGGGATATTATTTAAGGCCCCAGAGTCGGTGAACGCCTGGAGGGAGACTGGACCACAACTGGAGGCGACGGTGATCGGGATCAAGAAAAGAGAGGGGTTGGGAGCGAGACTGGCAGAGCTCACCCATGCCGACGAAGGGGTTAAATACAAAAGACAGTGATTGTGGATGGGAGCCAGGTGCAGACGCAGACACGGGTGGCAGAGATCAGGGTAATCAGGGGAGAGAGCACGGGAGGAAGTAGACGAGACACACACACCGATCAGGGCTTCACAATAAGACAACGGAAGTAGAACGTGAGGACTTGAAAGTAAGGAGACAAGACACTATCAAGCACATTAAAATGTGTCCGGACTTAACTCTGTTTCATTCATTTTCCTTACCCTTTCTAGCGTATAGCTCTGTTCCGTCATCCCTCGCCTCAAACACCGATCTTCTGCTTTGTAGTCGGCTGTGTTATCCATTGACCCACCAATGGGATGAGAGTGATGCAATATGAAATCTTCTTTAATCAGACCAATCATGTCCAGCTTTAACAGAAAAAAAGACAAGAAAATACTAATCAGCTCCCAACTGCCTCCCAATGGGGAAGCGGCTCCTGTCGTTCACTTCAAAGAGCCGGCTCTTAGAGCGCCACCGACACGTCGCTAGAAAATACCACTTGATGCACAGTCTAAAGCAGTGGTTCTCAACTGTTCTCGGCTTGAAAGATAAAGAAAGAAATATCCCTTTGACATCAAAATGTGCATTTTAGGGAGAAGGTAATCCAGAATACCTTTTCCTAGTTTCTCATAACAAAGAGTCAGACCACGTCAAATGACGGACATGATACAATTTCTCCTAGATTTATTATATTGTATCATTGGACAATCATCAAATTTGTGGCGTGTATTTATTTAGCCATCTGTGGCCTGCAAGAACATTTCATGTGGTCTGCGAGATCTTGAAGGCATATGAGTTTTTATGAATAAAAGTCTAAAGCAGTGGCCCTAAATAGGCGGCAGGCTGCCTATTTGTAGCCCTCGAATCGTTATTCCTTCACTAGGTGCAGAGTTACATCTTTGGGGAGGTGCGCACAGAGGGGGCACCTGCAGAGGGGGCGGAGGAGGCAGACGGACACCGACACCAAGACTTTAAATGTGAAATGAAAATGTACTCGTGTCTGTGTGTGTGCGCAGCGCGTCGGTCCGTGAGAGAGAGAGCGGATGAAAGGAGACAGAAATGACATGCTGACGTGTAAGATGAATTCGATAAGTGTTATAGTTGATTTCATAAAAGAACAAGTTAGAGACCTGTTCTAACCTTCAATGAGGTCTGTTCTGATTTTGTGCGATTTAGAAGATCAAATGAATTCGATCCTCCAGAGCGGTGCCGTTCGGGGGGCGCAGCGTGAACCAGCACCACAGTGGACTCACAAATGAACACTTGCATCAGTGGGTCGGCCTGGCCGTCACACCATTTGAGCCAAAGTTCAAAGCTTTGGCAACGGACACAAGATGCCATTTCTCTCATTAAGCTGTTTGACACTGACATACTTTCAATGTTTAACAAACTGCAGAAAAAACACGGTGTTGACATCAGACATTGATGTTCTTTATTTGGCATTTCACCATGGAGGGCACTGAATTCAGCACAGGAGGCTGTGTACAGATATGAATGTGACTCATTCCCAAATGAATAGCATTGGACCTGGAGAGGGCAGGGCAGAGCTAGACAGTGGCTACGGTTGATGATATCCATGATATCAAATGATCATCAAATTAGCAACCAAAAAGGTGAAAGTCGTCTGTCTTGATGTATATTCACACACATGAGGCGTGGGTCCTGTCACGACACCTTTAAGGTAATACTCAATATATTGTTCTATACCAGGGCCACATCAGCACTATGTTTGCTCTCAAAGGGCCGGTTTTAATAGTGGGACAAAATGTCATTACTACTTAACATATTGCAAAATAACTGTCTTCATATCTGTCACTTATCAATCACTTTTTTATTTAAGTCCAAATATTATATATGCATTTCCGTACATGATACACCTGTACACACACTGAATGTATTGCTACACAATAATCGTAAGCCTTTAAGCTATTGTGGGTCTACGTGTTTCGGCCCTTTCCGGGGACACTGCGAGTTGTCATTGTCCGAGGCTGTGTGTTGTGGGTCTGTTCGTTGTCATGTCCCGTGTTAAATGTTAAGTCTACGTCAGTTAGTTCAGTTCCTATGTGTTCCTGGTTTTTATTTTGGTGAAGGGTTCTTTGTCTTCCTGTCTGCACCTCGTCTGTCTTGTCCTGCCCCGCTGATTCCGATGCTAATCACCTCTCCTCCCTTAAAATACGCCTCCTCCGCTTTGTCCTGTGCCAGCGCGTCCTCGTTCGTTCCATGTCAAGTCCTAACTCTCGTTCCTGTACCATGTCTCGTTCCCGACTCGTCCCTGATTCCCCTTTTCCCAGTTAAGCCTGGCTTCTGTCTGGTTTAGTCCCTCGTCTGCTCCTGTGTTTGGAGTTCCTGGCGCTACCTGATAGCGACCCAGCCTGTTACCTTGCAGATTCCGAAAACCAGAGACTCGGTAAGACTCTGCCATTGCGAGAGTAAACTCTTTGTTCTGCACCTGCTCACTGTCTCCTCGTGCATTTGGGTCCAAGCCTGGTGCTGTGTGCTTGCGTACATGACACTCGTCTGGAGTTGGGCCTTTCATGTCTCATGCTGCAGCATGCAATATTTCCTGCTTTAACATTTGGACACATTCAAAGTGCTGTTTAACCTTTCAAAGTGCTGCCAAGGCTCCAAGCTACATTTGAATAATATTGTCTTTGCCAGTGTTTTACCTTGTCTACACACAGAGAGGCTCACAGGCAGTCGACAATATACAGCTTATTACATCCTCTTCTATATTTAGGGTTGAAGGGAAAAGATGCGTATTTATTTTTAAAACAAATGTTTATCATGCCTTTTTATCATCCGGCCCTTACATTAAGAGATATTTAAACAGTCAAAGGGGTGTTTAAGGAGGCGGGATGGAGATAAACTTTGGGCCCTGTGTATTTTCAATCTCATCCA
The DNA here is from genome assembly GCA_016785325.1 of Chascanopsetta lugubris. Classification (NCBI taxonomy): domain Eukaryota; kingdom Metazoa; phylum Chordata; class Actinopteri; order Pleuronectiformes; family Bothidae; genus Chascanopsetta; species Chascanopsetta lugubris. Next base: position 43,201 of record JAFBJT010110114.1, on the reverse strand, counting down.
TTCCCCCGGGGCCGCTCACATTAGAGCCTTTAAGAGAATACAAATCTCTTCAATTATTCAGACCTCCAGAGAGCTCATGCGGAATAAAAACCAATACACAAGGCAGAAAAAATAGAAAAAAATATGACTATGTGTAAACAAACAAACACAGCTTGCATTAATTACATATTTTAATAGACATGAGGTGGAGGTTGCTCCATGAGAATGAAGCTCAACTTTCGAATGTTCTTTGATGGGGCTGGTGTTGTTTCCACGGCTTACCGACCAGTAAGAGTAATAAGCCCACACAGGTAAACAAAGCAATTTGATAGGCCCAAGTGAAACATTCTCTTTTTCCCTGCCTTTCATCATCCATCGCTTGATCTAAGGAGCTGTAGTCATATCGTTCACAGGAAGCGTTGCTGGCGCTGCCACCTTGTTTACATGTTGGAGCGACATGTGCATCTGAGTGACGAGGAAATGGTGACCTACTTTTGAGATCGCTGTGAGAGCTGTTTGATATATATATATATATATATATATATATATATATATATATATATATATATATTTAAAAAATAAAAATAAAACCTTTGTCAGTATTTCCATATTTTTTCATTAATTTACTGAACAAATTGAAACATTAATTAATTAACCAATTAAATGAATATAAAACACATTTTGCTGCCCGAGCACAGGAGCATCCAGGCAGTGTACCTCCCTCCCTATTTGTTCCAAAGCTCTATTGGGTGGGATACGCTTTCGGTCTTTATTCATTTTATTTTTTTTCTGCGTCGGCTAAATATCATAATGGTGAAAACAGGCGAAGAAAGCAGCAGAACAAAAGCGCACCGGCATCCTGGGCTGGTTGTAAAACTGCTGTGACCACCCTTGCACATGTGCCTATTTAAAACCCCATTCTGCCAAGATGCCCCTAAGAGCAGAGAGAGAGTGGCCGTCGTATATTTCATGGGCTCATAAATGTTCCCCCGTCATGAACTTGTATCGACGAAACATCAACTCCAGTGTGGAATGCCAGTGTGCACGTGTGCTCCTTCAGTCTCATGTGCCGGTGGGTTCAGAGCATGAGACACCACTCTGCTCTCCAGGCTCACACTCAATCCTCCTCCATCATTTCCTGCATGTCAGACAGGGCATTTGATTCACACTGCGGTGCAGGACTCTCTGTATACCTGCTTAATGCCATCCACGCTGAGTGAGAGGCTGATTAGCAATGCATGGGACCCGCTGCAAAATGGCCCCGCCATTGTTGTTTCTGCTGACAAGGCGGCCTCGTTGGTTGGCCCCGGCCAGCTGCAGCTACAGAGACAGAGCGCTGGGTGGCCAGAGGGAGGGAGGGTGGGTGAAAATGAAAAGCCATTCAAGAAAAAAAGGAAAAGAAAGTTGAATGAGCAGAAGGAAGGTGCAAAGGGAACAACGGTGCAAATTCACATCCACAATTGACCCAGTGGTTTGAAGACACATCTTTTTCTTTGCATTCATTTACTCTGCATTTAATGTCTTTATGGAGCAGGTGTATCATTGTTCTAATGTTGCTTCTGTAGAATTAAGACATATATGTATAAAATAGATGAACAAATTGACTTTTTATTTTTAATAGGATTTTTTTCAAAGAAGCCCTCCCTAATATAAGGCATACATATTACCACCACCACCACTACTACTATAATAATGATAATAATAATGATAATAATAATAACAATAATAACAACAACAGCAACAACAACAATAATAATAATGATAATAACAACAAAAATAGTAATAAAAACAATTATAATAATGATAATGAATATGAGATTTAGCCACCTCAGACCTTTGTACAGACACTAAACCTTCTCCCACATTTAAATGAAAAGATAACAGTTCTAGTAATGTCCATGCAACACATTTGACCCATAATTGACTTTACAAATGCTTTGTATGTTTCTTTCGACATCCTGAGGATAGTGCCCCAATAAATGCTGTTCCATCACTGTTGTCTTCACCTTGATGGGAGCAGTGGTGGTGATGTTGGTTTGTGGCTGATGCAGAGGGTCGTTTGTTTTGTCTTCATGTGTCTCGTTTCACACCAGCACTCCTTGAACAGCCAAGTATAGATTTGTGCTTTGACCTTTGGAAAGTAGTTAGAGAGTCTCAGAACTCCCTGTTTGTTTTTGTTCTTGTTTGCCATTTTCTTAGTTTGGTTTATAATTACTAGTATTAGAGAGTTTGGTTTGTTAGCGAGCCACGGAGCCCCTTTGTTTTGTTCCTCCTTTATGAGAGCATTAAAGACTCTGAAAGACTTTCAGTCCTTGAATGCTGCACTGTTATGGATACACGTACAAGGGCGTCTTCTGTTGCAGGATATGCATCACACACACACCAAGCACAGCAAGGGTTAGTTACTTGTGCAACAGTAATGAAGTCATCTCTGTGTAGCTTTTAATCCCTAAAACCGAGCGTGACTCAAGTTGAGTTTATCACCAACGTCAGTCCCCGGGTGGTGGAGCTGAGCGTGAAGTTGCTGCGAACGGCAGAGAGGAGTGGCTTCCACAATGAAACATATAGAAGATGTGTTCATCTACATCTTCCATGGACAGTGGTGATGTGTCGGCTTTAAGAGATTGTAGACTGTTTATTGTAGCATCATCCATCTCAGAGAGGATCTTCTCCAAAACAGGGCAGATCATTCAGAACAGAACAGGATCAACCTTCAAAGTTGAGGCACTTGGTTTTGTTTGAATGTCAATCTTCACTAAAGACACAACTGTTACCTAGATGCTGCTTTTTCTTTTTGTTTTTGCACTTTTTAATTGATATGTTTCGTTGATGTTGTGTTGATTGACTGTAAATAGTTAGACATTTACATGCAGAGATTTGACCTTGTCTATTGAGATGGGTCTTTGTTTTGGGATTTCACAATATATTCTAAAATCATAATGATAGGGTGAACTACCTTGTAACAGTTGAGGAGAGGAGAGAAAGAGAGTGGGTGAAAGATAAGGGAAGTAACGGGAAAAAGATCATTATATTTAAAGGTCTTATCACCACACAGCATCAAGTCCTTCAGTAAATACTAGGGTTTACCAATCACAAGTGCATAGACACAGGTGCTCATCAGCGTCCAAAATGTACTCGTCTAACAGGAATGCTATGTCTCTGCCCAGAGATGCGCCTCTTACTGTGTGTTGCTCCCATCCTGGGATGGAATGAATGACTTATTTATCTATATTTACATGAGAAGCAGGCCCGCACCATGGGAGCCGCCATGTTTTTACAGTAGCTTCAGAGTGGACGTACTCAAAGTTTTGATGACAAGGTTCCCTGCATGCTGGGAAGGGTGTGCATGAGGGTGAGGTGATGGATGCTACATGCAACTTCACCTCTAGATGTCAGCAAATCGTACACAGTGCGCACAGGGTTGATGTTAACCACTGATCTAAATCATTTAGGACTCAACACATCTCCTCAACGGCCACTTGTTTCCCTTCAGTGGAGGTAATGAGGGCTCTGACAAGGAAAAGGAACCTGTGTGCATTTAAATGCACAGCAAACATTTGCATCTGCATCAATAGTCACTTCCCTTGTGTCAGAAAGAGCTCAACACTGCAGTGTCTCTCCCCACACAAGCACCATCCAACTCCCCGTATGTCAGGCCCGTGTTGCTCCTGCGGTGTCGCCAGACTTAACGCCGGAGCTTTACCGCCATGTTCAGATGTATTACACGCTAAAACTGGATTTGCGCTGTCTACGGCAAATCAGAATCTAAACTTTTTTCAAGAGGGAAGACAGGGAATAAGTATCTGATTATGACTTAAAAAAAGACTATTAACCAGCACATATTTCTGCAGTAAGCCTCTTAGGTTGCAAAAAGACACACCTTGGATGCCAGGATGCTCCATGGGAAGATAATCCCAAGTCAAAACATAATCTCATGTTAGGTGATCAAACGGACGAGAGAAGAACCTGAGAGAGGAAATTGTAAAAGCCACAAATCCATGGGAACAAATCTTGTTAAGGTGAAAACTACTGACTTTACCCACGTATGCGCCATATTTACCACTCAGGCTTCCTGTTGGAGGTAGTGCTCTATAAATTGTCAAAATTTCAGCTGAACGGGAAGATATCACAGCTCATAAAAACCAGCTAATATGTGGGTCTGCTTCTGCCTCTCCTGCTGTCATCAAAACAAGTCTGCATTACTTTGGTAGGTAGCGCATCCCACTGAACATGCACAGCAAATGAGTATTTGATTTGCTCCCTGTGAGCAGAACCATACTGTCGCTGCTACTGTTCATGCCTGGTTTTGAACTTTCAAAAGAAAATAGATTATTTTACACCAAAACAAGGATGAGCTGGGTGGAATCACAGTGGGAGTGTTGACAGAATATAATGACAAAAAAAATGGGGACTAAACAACAGCATATTAAAATGGCTAAGTAATAGACTCAGGCTGAGTTTTGGTAATCAGAGTCATTTGTAAAGGCAGGCAGGGGTTGACTATCAATTTCAACTTACATCACAGCCCTTTGAGCTTGTTTTTACTGTAGTCCCTGCAGGGGGAGCCAGCATGCAATGCCTTCTGGGACGATTCTTCCTTTAAAGGTGCAGTGTGTAAGATTTGGTGACATCCAGGGGCAAGGTTGCATGTTGTAGCCATCAGCCAAGCCTCACCCTTCTGAACATGAAGGAGAAGCTATGGTCGACTTCAGTTGTCATTAAAAGTCAAATACAGAACAAACATGGCGGTTCCCGTGGAGAGGACACACTCCTCGGGTAAATCTACATTAATGGCCTCATTACTGGTGGAAAAAGAAACATTTGAGTGATTATAAATTAATTTGTGACAAAAATGACCAAAATCTTACATCATACACCTTTTAATTCTTTTTTTGCACTTCCAGGTTCACTCACTGCAGTTTGATGTATGTAACTTTACAGGAATTTAGTTTCCTAAAAAGAAAAGCAAATATGATTTTGTAATATTTATTAGATTTGTGATGATTGTTATGATACTTCTTAAAGTGTTTTTATGTTTGGTTGTTTTTGTATATTCATCAAGAAGTGGCAACAGGGGTTGTGGCATGTAGCATTGTAGCAATGTAGCAAAGGCTATCCTCATTACACCACCCTTGTTATTTTTAAGCTCCAAATCAAAAAGGTCAAACAAAAAGTGTTTATAGTGATATAGTAACATAGCAGTTGTATTTCGTTTCGTGTGTAAAACACAGTTTTCCTTTACTGGGATTGGATAGTTTAAATGTATAAGTTGATTGGATCATTGTTTGTCATTATTGAGCAAAATGCTTGTCATGCATTTCTATGTGTAGCAGAGTCTAATATGCTGCAGTTATTCCATTTAGATGTATTATAATTACTCAAATATTTATCATTATAAATGTAATGTTTTTGTTGAGACACTAAGCAGAACTGGTCGTCACCGATCCACTTTTGCAGGTCCACCCACTGGTAAAGTGTGTGCTTTTTGCCTCAACTCTTCCCTTTTTCCTACCACATGTGAAGAAAGAGGTATGTTCCACATGTGCTCCCGATGACTTTTTTGTTAATAAGATGTGCAATGCCTTTCTCTTTATTTTGTGTCACCTAACCTAAGCCTATATTCTTTGTGTAGGGGCTTCAATTAAGTGCTAAAGTGAAGGAGCAGCTTTTATTTTGATCTTGTCCGAAAATAAGCGGAGACGACAAAAGGCTTCAAAGTGATGCATGGAGTGGGCGTCTTCATCTAAATGCACAACGCAGAGAGGACACAAGAATCAACCGGTTGCATATGCGATGTCACAAACACAGATAGGAATGTTCAACTTTGTTCAATGTTGGAATATCTTACATATACTCATGGTTTTTACAGCTATACTGAGATTTATGAATTGATTGATTGTGGAAGGCATGGTGGAAAATGTGATTTAAAACTACAGGCTGTGAAATCGATTCATGAAATTGCATTTCTTTGTTGAGATTACACTGCTGAATAAAACAACGCAAATCTGTCCTCACCATAAAGCATCTTTCCCACAAGAATCCAAAGGACAGAGGAAGAAGAAATGCCATGGGAACCAGAATGATGTTGTTATGATGGGGAGAGGAACCAGGCTGCAGCAGCGGAAAGATCAGGTGTCATCTTCAGTAAATCAAGTCTGGATTCTGAGATGCCTGCTGGCCAAAACAAGTCAAGCTGTTATGGCTACGCCCCGACTACCTCCACAGCACTCCCTAACACCCACCCTCACATTTTAAGAATGTTTTTTACACTGGAAATATTTGATCTAACACTAAATATGTCAGCATGGCTGAGGCCAAAGGAAGGTGTGAACCACATAAATCCAGAGGGCTGCACAGTACAAAGGCTGTAATCACACTGGACACTCCTTTGAATGCAATGTCTCATGCATGAACATATGCACAACACATTTCATCACCGGCCACATATTGTGTGTTATATAAGGAATGAGGAAAATACATATATGATTGCTTTGGCAGCTTTAGCTGAGATTTTATTATTTAGTAGGTTATTATTCTTATAGGTTATATTCATGTAAATACAGACAGCACAGGCTTTTTGGCCTAATATATATATATATATATATATATAAATTAGGGGTGTGAACGACACACTAATCTCATGATACGGTGTGATACACGATATGCAGGTCACGATAACGATACGATACAATATTGCAGCGATATCTTTTTAAAGGGACAGTGTGTGATTTTTAGCCACATCTAGCCGTGAAAGAGCATGACATAATGACATACACCTGCCTCTTATGGAGGCCGCCATTTTGAATTCAATGTAAGTCAAGGGGGGCGATGGCTGTCCACTGTACCCTGGGGTGGATACGGTGCCCGTGTCTTCCTACAGTGACAGAGCAGCCTATCTAAGGATGGCACTGCTCTCCCCTCATGGGGAAGGGGATAGAAAGTTGTCCTTAAGCCTGCCCCAACTTACCTGGTAGGCAGCTGCACTTACCTGGCCATCCATCTCAGCAGGCGACAGAGGCAACCGACCAAAGCACCACTCAGCCCTCATTGCCAGGACGCTTGGCCACTACCAAATTGATATAGCTGCCCTGAGCGAGACCAGAGTCGAAGGCGAGACTCAGTTCAAGGAAGTTGGAGGAGACTACACTTTCTACTGCATTGGGAAGCCTGAAGATGAGATGAGAACCTCTGGAGTTGGTTTTGCTATCCCTTCCAGCTTAGCATGACAACTTCACAGCCTGCCCTGAGGCATCAGTGACCATCTCATGACACTGTGACTCAGGATAGGAAAAGAGCAATTTGCAACCATCATCAGTGCCTGTGCCGCCACCATGACCAATCCTGAGGAGGTTAAAGAAGCCTTCTATGAAGAAATCAGCAGCCTCTTCAATAAGGTCAGCCACAAGGATAAAATCTTCTTACTCAGGGACTTCGATGCTCAAGTCGGATCAGATCATGCCACTTAGCCTAACATCCTTGGTCTCTATGGCTCCAATGGGAGACTACCCCATATATACACCACAACTGCATGTAAGGCCTGAGATAGGTCCTGGAATTTGCATGAACTAATATCCCTTAGTGGAAATTGCCAAGGGGAATTATAAAATATAAGGACTAATGTACCACTACACTGTAAACAACATGGTCCCCATCCATGGGAATGCTAATTCCCTCCTTCAATCCATCCAAGCATTAACCCAGACCTGTCTTTACATCTTTTAAGAACACGAGGGCCCCCCGCCCCCAAAACCTCTGATGGGGTCTTTCTATTTCCTCTTGAAAAGGGAAAAACCTAGATTTTCACACGACATCAAAGCATGAAATGGGCTTGATTTCTCCCCAGTGAAGTGTCGTGATCCTAGAAGCTGTATTTTGCAACTGTGTAACTTCTGTATTCATGCCATACCAACGGGGTCGTGGCATTCAGCATGAAAAGAGCTTGTCAAGGAAGCAGGATCAACCTTTGTACCTCGCACAAAGGTAATTTGAGCCCGACAGAAAGATGAGGCACTCAGAGTCAGAGGAAGTAAAGAAGGGGGTAGGAGGTATTCATTCACATATTTCCATCCTGCACTTGTGTTGCATAGCTGTGTTGATGAAATCATGGAAAAAGTGCAGCAGCAGATGTATAATTCCTCACCGTGTTACTGATGCATGAGTGCACGTATATGCCATGGCCAGTGAAACAAAGGCAAAACCGCCCTGGCGCTCGAGCTGGAAACTACAATCCAACCTCAGAGAAGGTGTGGTCCAATCAGCAGCATAAGAGGATTGGGGGCTCAGACACCACTTGATTAGACCGCAGGGAATTGAGCCGTACACTCAGTCCCAACAGGATTTCCATGGCACTTGACTGGGAACACAAAGGGCTTTTAGTAAAACACCAAGAAACATCCCACGATCCGTTGCAAGAATGTGTTGGACATGGAGACTGAGAAAACCCAGAAAGCTATCAACCTGATCACTTACTCAACACAAAGACGAGTAGCGTATATATTCAATCCTTTTAGCTACAGGGAACAAACCTGGAACAAGCCATGGAGCTTAGACTAACTTGATTGCAAAGTGATGGAGCTGAGTTTGGAAGGAATCTGAGCTCAGGAGCACAACATAACATTAAAATATAAGGTATACACACAAAGTAAAATAACAATGCAGTTTGTAAGATTTTGGTCAATTTTGTCACTTCTAAAAAATATTACAAAACAATTACATCAAGTGTAATCAAGTCTCGAAGACTTCTAAAAGCGCTTTACCGTTCAGTTTATATTCACCCAGTCACTTGCATCCATTTCCTCCACTTTGTATCTAGTACATGTATCTGAGTACATGGTACAATATCAGAGTACATGGGACAATGTGGGATCCAGTGTCTTGCCCAAGCTTGCCCAAGGACACTTCAGCATGTGAAATGGGGGAGGAAAGATCCTGTGACCCCTCAGCCACAGCTGCCCCACCCAATGCTGCTGCGGTCGTGTGAACATCAAGCATGGCATAAACTTAGACATTTCAAAATAAAAGCATTTTTTGGCAATTTCAATCTCATATATTCTTGCTACATCTAAAAAACAGTGCACCTCATTCTCAATCCCGCGGGCCACAATAAACAATGTTGCGTGCCGGGATTGACCCACGTGCCAAGGTCTGCTCTTTGCAAGGGCTTCCTTTGGTTATCATCAAAAAAATGTGTTTCGTATGTTCATTCTCGACTACTGCAAAAACAGTGAGTGCAACCTGATGGCCTTAAAAGACAGGAAACACTTTTGTAAATGTAAAGGTCTCGTTGAAGGGTGAAAACAACAGCTCATGCAATCCGGTAATTATCTTCTCACAGACCAACGGTGAATTAAGAGAAATAATTCCACTTAAATCTTATAAACTGGACCTTTAACCATTGCCACTATCTTTAAGTTACTGGATGTTGAGAAGAGAGATCAGCTTTAGAAGAAAACAACCTAATTTGCTTTTACATTCAGCATCATCATAGTTTGTACCGACTACAAAAATATGCAACAACCCATAGAATTATTAAAAATTACTACTCATTCAAGATTCAGAATAACACATATATATTTCTGGATGAATACAGATAACTCGTGTTGCTGCTGATAAAATGCGGAATGCTTGTAAAACATAATTTTTTGCATCACAGCCCTGTCAAGGAGACATTTCTCATTTAGCTACAGCAGAATATTTCAGACTACGTGCGACAGCTCGTTGCTCAAAAGAACCATTCGTCAGAAGATATCATTTTACCTTTTTATACCGAGCTGGTATATACTTTAAACCATGATGGCATGAGCCTCCGCACACACCAGGACTTTGCTGTCAGGCCCTTTTCACATCACATGTCGTCCACCACCTTCCCATCCCACCACTGCAACCATGCAAACGCCACAATTGAAGGTGTTTGTGTGTGTGATAGGTACAGTCTGTCTGTGAGGGTGGCAACAAAGAGCTCTGACATCTCCCAGCTGTGTTCACCAGGCTTTGTGATCCCCCATCCCCTTTACCTGTTGATAGGCATCGCATCCCATCATGTCTCGCCAGCATCGCATCCCATCATGTCTCGCCAGCCAGCCACATACTGGCTGTGACCCCTTCTCCAACACTGTACCAGGACTGGACTGACAGCGCTGTGATGATATTTTTAACCCTAGATTTTTTTTTTCTAAAATGGAAATTGCATAAATCCATCAAATTTGAGGATATTATTTAATAGGTCAAATGATTGTATATTTGATATGTTAACCATATTTTCTCTAAATTAGACTTGTGCACATCCTGCATCGAGTCGAGTACTAGCACCACTGTTTTATACATGAAGCTAGAAAGAAAAGGAGCCACACTATGCCTTTATTTTGAAATGCTTTCGTATCCTGTGTGTGTGATTCTGTCTTGCTTGATGTTTATATACCAGGAAGCACAGCTGTCCGGTTTGTGCTGTTTTGAATCTAATGATCTGTTGGAGATGAACAGACTACATCCCCCTCTCAGGAGTTCCAAATGATTCTTTCTCTCAGAGATCACAAAGGTTAACCCCTGAAGGAATCAACTGAATGGACAATGCCCATTGTTTAGAAGTAATCATTTTATTGCCTAAACAGGAACTCCTTGATGTGGCAGATGTCCATCCGAGGCACTGAGGAATATAAGAAGAGACGGAAACTTTTGATCGGGGGGCATGTACTCAAACCACCCTCTGCCGTGTGGTTCTGTGTGGTGTTTCCTCTCTGGCCAGAGAAAAAACTTTTTTTGATGAATGCAACTTTTTCAGTCTTTTTCCTTGACTCTAGTCAGAAAGAACATTTCCACAACAATTTCATGAATAATTCCTTTTGTCATGATTAAAAACAGGAGTGATGTGCGTCCTTTCAGCTGCCATGTTTTACAGAACAGCTGGAAGGATGTTAAATTCTTAAAGTGATGGCATGTTAAGATGGATTTCTTTTGTATTTTCATTTTTAAATGTAAATTATCGGAATTGACAAATAATAATGGAAACACAAAGAATATGCAAGTGATTGTTTTGAATTGATGCCCCCACTTAGTTTATGAATTATATAAAATGCTTGAAATGTTTCATTAAAAAGGGGGGCAAGCAAATATTCCTTATTATTCAATGTGATTTATATTTGTATTTTATTTTCTCTGTGAATATTATATTAATATATCAACTGATGTCTGTGTCGTTAACCCTACACAAGGATACATCAGACCGAACCAAACAGGTTCTCTGCGTGGGTTGGTTAAGGGACGAGGGGTAACAGTTAGGTGGGGGGGGCGGGGGGTGGATGGTGGGACGGTGCGGTGAGGGCGTGGATCAGTTAGGGGGTGATCCACACTGACAGTCCCTGCCTGTTTCTGCAGGCATGTCCACGAAACCAAAAACACCCCAGCTGTCACACTGACAACTGGAAATGGTGGGAGAGACATCGCACTAATGAGTGAAAGTGCAAATGGAAGTGTGTGTGTGTGTGTGTGTGTGTGTGTGTGTGTGTGTGTGTGTGTGTGTTCCTTCGGGGCAGGCAGGGCGAGGCATCAGTTGTGTATGGTTGTTTGGCAAAGGTTATAGATGTTTTTGTGGTATTCCTAAATGTATTTAGTTGACATTTACACTTAGCATGCACATCCACACATTAAATGTCAGTACCATCATATGTTTCATTACCATCATGTATCTTATTTATGTCAATGTCATCTCCATCCCTGCCATAATCATCATTATCCACACATTTTCATCACTTCATTGCTTGACTGAGCTCCATCCTTGCATGTTAACATGAAATATAACGGAATCACACACACAGGAAACAGATACATTTCAAAATAAAAACATTTTTCCAGTTATTTTTTCATAACAGTGCAGCTGGTATTCGCAGGCCAGGTCTAGCATATATATCTTAAGTGGATGTTATACTCACACAGCCTCACACACTCTCCCGACAGCAAAGCAGCATTTTTTGAGACTCCATTACAGTAACACTTATCGCCATCCATTTTTGCACTTTATCAACAAGCAGTCTCGGATTCTTAAAAGGACGCTCAATTAATTTCTAACCGGTTCCTACCCCTGCACACACAAGTGTTCAGTGTGCACAATTTATGAGGGACTTGCATAAAAGTGGGAGGTATTATATATCTTTCACACTACACAACACACAGATGTACACACTTCCCGTGCAGGCCCCTGGGGATCTTTGCATGGCCTGTCAACATATAAATGCAAATCAGCTAATGAGAATATTGTAAAGTAACATGGCAAGGTGTGGAGCAGGCAAAATGGAAATGAGCACTGATCCGGGTCTATCAATAATCTCTGTCCCATCTCTCAGAGAGAAAACAAGGCTGCGACAAGGAGCATATGAGTACGAAAATGGGATAAACTGGACTTGATTAATAATTAAATCTGATATACATATACACACACACACACACACATATATATATATAGATAATCTCAGTCACCCCTGGTTTTGTGTCTGGATTTTTGGATGACAAGGAGGAGCTGATCCGCAGACCTCAGAGCCCTTGATTGAGTGTAGAGTTGTTAGAGGTCAGATATATATGAAGGTGCCATGCCATTTAGTGATTTGAAAACAAATAATAAAACTTTAAAATACAGCATTTTGGACAAATTGTAATCAGGTCAGAGAGGTTTGATTTCTTTGACCTCTTTTAGACACTCCATCAACATTGTTAGGGAACCTTGGTCATTGTGCTTCAATGGCAGATACACTTGTGAGTCATCTGCATAAAAATGGAAGGAAATACTGAATTTTCTAAAAATGTTCCTTAGCAGGAGAAGGGAAAAGGAAAAAAGAATTGAGCATGATAGCGGAGCTGTGGATGAGGAGGCATGTCCAAGTCTCACAGAGAACTATCTGTTCGAAAGGTATGACTCCAACCATTGAAGGGCAGTGTCCCTGATGCCCACACTGCTCTAAACATGGACGAGAATTGTGTGGTCAACTGTGTCAAACGCAGCAGTGAGGTCAGGTAGAGTCCCCAGCATCAGTTGTTAATAAACGGACATTAAGAACTCTTAAGAGTGCAGACTCTGCGCTGTGAAACAATTTAAAACCAGACTGAATTTTTTCAAATATGCCATGTGAGTTTAAAGAAGTCTGTAATTGCAGGAGTAGAGCTTTTTGTAAAATCTTAGACATAAAAGGAAGCCGCAAGATTGGTCTCGAATTGGATCAAATTGATGAGTCTAAATTTTGTTTTTTGATTAAAGGTACCACAGCAGCTTCTTTAAAATGTGCAGGACGGCTGTTTATAATGGTTTGGACACAAGGGCCAATAGACTACCCGACCTCTTTCAAAAGGCGGGGCGGAGCTACATCTGTAGGACAAGATAAGGGCTTCAATCCACTACTTCTTGAGAGAGCTGGGTTCCATATCCATAGGGGTGTTCAACAGTCCCTTAAGTGCTTGTCACGCTTATGTAGGCACTTACTCAGGCGATCCTCAAGGGAAGGCACTCAAAAAACAAACAGGCAGCGACAGAGGAAGACGAAGCTCTACAAAGAAAAAACATGCACCAAACAAAGTAGAGCAAATGGAGTAGTAAAGTGATGCTGTAAAAGATGCACCATCAGCCTCCCTTCATATCTGCCCTCCCCGTTTCCCCCTGGAAGACCGGGTCTGCCTGTCACTCTCCTCCGACTTCTGACGGCTGTCGGTTTGCAAAAGGCTAAATTAATAAGTGACACCGCTTTATATTCGCACGCTGGCGTAAATCAGAGCGGCACTTTTACGAGTCCGTGCCGTGTTTCATTTAAATTCTTTATTGGTATGGAGCACAGTCGCAGCAGATGCCTGTTATTTATAGCCCCATGACAACCTCGGTCCTGGTGCATTAGTTGGCAGGTTGTTGTCTGCCGCCAATAAATTAGCCATTTTCTTCCTAGTGCCACGTCACCTCATTGTGCAACAGCCAAGGCAGTGAATATGAAACGTATCACTATGGAAGACTGTGGTTATAAAGCAACTTAAACCTGTCTACATCCCAGAATGTATCCATTGCACCGAAACATTCATCTTGCAGCATTACTTTATGAATTCTCGAAGGTTTGGTCTTCACCAGTGTCAATCAAAAAACTTGTTTTTACACTTTATTGTGGAATATATGATTGTTAAAACAGCCTGTCCCTTTGGATTAAGCCTCATATTTTTGGTGTCACGGTGTGGGCATTTGAAAGCTCATTACCTCCAGGACAGGCGGTATCAGACTGGTCCACCAGAGGGTGAGAGATGATGCAAGATGAGTTTGCAAAGTGTAAAAATGACAGAAAAGAAGGGGAAAGTAGTTGGGAGTTCTGTTCCTCCTGGAGGTTAAGAAATGTGTTGTTGAGTTGTTTACAGCAGTGGCTCTCAATGGGTCTGGGTTCAGAACCCACCATCACCCCTTAATGATGAGCTGTGACCCAATGGAGAGACATCTTTGACTTCTCAAATGTTTTTGAAGAAATCAATATTTCATGTTGTCAAACCAAATCAAATTTGATTTTTATAGCCCGCATTCACAAATTTTATTTAGATAGCCCGTAACCTCTGTCCTTAGACCCTCGGCAAGGGTGAGGAAAAACTACTGGGAGGAAAAAAAAACCTTTTAACGTTCCGCTAATCCCGACATCTACCTGATCCAGCAGGACCAGGAGAGAAACAAGTCCTTTATCAGAGGCCATGAGAGTATCATTTGTTACCCTTTATAGTGCAGTCTCTCTGTGCTATGGTGGATTATAAATCCTGACTGAAATTTTTCTCATGAATTATTGCTACGCAGCCCCCATAGAGAGGATCAGCTTCTGATGTAAACATAAATTAAAGGGCTCATTTTAGGGTAATGTAAGCAGCAAGTCATAAATGTTACTGTGTAATTGTTATTTCCACCCTCGCTATACAGACAGATGTGACAAAATTGACTAACATTTTTTTTCACTAATGGGAGTGACTAAGACGATGTCACAACAATGACATGTTAAAAAACTTGTCTGACTTTGAACTTGAACTTTGAACACTAGCCCTCTTCTCCTCTTTCAAAGGAGGAGTGTGTAAGATTTGGTGACCTCTAGAGGAGAAGTTACATGTTGTATCCATCACCTTACCCTCACCCTCAAGGTGCAGTGTGTAAGATCTTGGTCATTTTTGTCACTTCTGAAAAATATTACAAAACAATTACTGACATTTTTATGAATTCTTAGGTGAGGTGAGGTGATGGATACAACATGCAACTTCAAAGATGTCACCACACTTTACATACTGCAACTACAAGGGTAAGAGGGAAAAATAAAAGATGGTGATTATAAATTCATGAAGAGGTGTTTTGTATTCTTTTTGACAAAAATGACCAAAATCTTATACACTGCACCTTTAAAAGTTGTCATATATCAAAACAGAAATGGCCTATTAGCCACTTAAAGTCTCGACTATCAGATCAAAATACTGAACTTGCTGTGATATCTGTGTGCTGCTCCAGACTGAACTTGTTTCTGTGTAGTCTGCTATCTAATATGAAGCTTGTGGCCTGGATGAGTGTACTTGAAAAGTCGGCCGACCAAACTGTCTCAGCATTGATCTCCGTCAGCCCAAACCCTCCTATCCCACTTTCAACAGTCAATAAGGACGGCTAAGACACCTCCGATTTGCACAGATGAAGAAACCCACACTGCCTCGTTGCATTTCGCTGCACACTCTTAAACTAATTGGTCATTGGGTATTTTTTGTCTTCCTTTTGTTGTGGAAATCTTCTTTCTGCCTGGAGTCAAGGAAAAAGACTGAAGAAGGCTGCATGCGCCAACAGTTTATTCTCTGGCCAGAGAGGAAAGGAAACACCACTAAGAACCACACAGCAGAGAGTGGTTTGAGAAAAGGTGCTCCGCTCAGGGTTGGACATGTGGCACATCAAAGAGTTTCCGACGCAGGCGAGAAACAAATTCGTCCTCAAGAAAGTGTGCTTTGATATCTTGGTCAGTCAACAGATGCAGACCACTCTATTGTCTCTGTCCCTGCAGGGGTTAACCAGCTGTGATCTCTGATTGGAGGAGGTTTCGGAGAGATTCTCCCCAAAGGGAGAATCCCACACAGGAAGGGTTAGAAATTGACATACAAAGACTATTTATAAGAATTATACATTAACAAGCTGAAGAGTACTACACAAGAATAAAATAACAGTGATTCATTAAAATTTCCATCACACTTTCTACAAAAAGCCACGAGGGAGTCTGTGGGAAACAAGCGCTCGGCTCATCCACAAATGAACTCTTCATTTTATCGCTCCCCAAAAAGACACAGCCCACATTTGTGGCTTTTAATATCTTGCTCGTTACTTAACTCCCTGTTGACACAGAACAAATGCCCGTCCGAATCCACCAAGTTTTATTTCCTTTACTCAGCAGTGGCTGAAAATACGACCTCTGCTCTCCTGCCAATCCAGCTGGAATTGAGCTAAAGTGTTCATATACATGTTCTCGGGATATTACCAAATCCCTGCTGCCTGGAGGAATCAGTTTAACCATGGAGAGCACCATGGCAGCTGCCTGGACAGTGCAGGACTGTGGAAGATAGGAGAAGAGAGTCCCACCCACTTTGGCAATTTTGTAATTCCCGTGACAGAAGCCTGGGGTCCTGGGATTGACGAGGGGGCAGTAACTGTCAACGGTGTCACTACAACTACAACCAATTATAACAACATCCACTTCAGAGAAGCAAGGCTGTGTTGGAATGCTGATCACACAGCCACTAACTTGTGACTATCAAGGGTTATGGAGCTGTCAAAGTATTTTCATTATATGCACAACTATACTTGTACGTTCTGTACTAAAACAAAGGGAAACATTTGGAGTTGCAGTCATTTATCGGTCATCATGCTTTGATTTTACTAGTCCGACCCACTTGAGATCAAATGTGGCCCTATGTGGCCCCTGAACTACAATGAGTTTGACACCCCTACTTTTATATGGGAATTATGTTAGATGCATCTATTTGATCCATCCATAACCATTTACACCAGTAGTGGAATGTTTTATTTAGATTAAACATAAACAGCTTGTGCACAGAACTGGAGACAGTTTTGTGCTGTGACATATCAAAATAATATTCTGTTCCATGCTGCAGGCCTCAATAAGTGAAATAGTGTAACAGAAATAAGACAAGATATCATTCTATATTTGTATGTGTTAATTTCACCAAAATCTATTGCCAGTTTTGGCATTTATGTGGTTATTTTTCATAGAACTGGGATTGTTATGTTCTTTCTGTGACGGGTGTGTGTACTGACCCACTAGTAGCACAAAAGGCAGGACACCGACGAGAGTTCAAATCATGACACTTTTGAATTTGTGGGCTTTTATTTTGAAAGCGAGTATTATCGAAAATCTATGGTAAAAGTGAGCAAAGTCCTTTCCTGTCATCCCACCTATGGAGGGGCAACATTCGGTGCAGACGGATAAAGACAATAAGGAAGTGAAAAAACTTGTTCACAGGTTTGTTGGACTCGTTTATGGATGAACCTGGAGGAAGGAGGAGTTGGGACAGTTCAGCATGCAGAATAGGGAAGGTGGGAGTTGAACCTCTGACCTTCAGGTTAGAGAACAACTCCTCTAACCTCCAAAGCTACGCCAAATCTATTTGCAAACAATGATCACATGAACTGAAAACTGCTTGTTAAAGGTGCAGTGTGTGGGATTTCAGGCATTTTTGTAACATCTATCTATAGAAATATAATTTCAAAAGAACTTTATGAAGACATTTTTCAAATGTACAATCACAAAAATCAAAGATCAAAACTACGGTTGGACCTTGTCCGCTACGTTACAGGGAGTCTAACGAGCCGTCAACTGTACTTTTACTTCCTCCCTTTGAGGAGGTATTGAACCCAGAAGTCCGAATCTGTGCATGGTCATTTAAATCTCTTGTCCCGTCTCCGAGCTCTTATGGATCAATTCCACCGATTCAACTCATTTTTTGGAGATACCGAGCCTTCGGAACAGGGTCCAGCTTGTCTCAGTAAGGTCAGAGCCTGTTGCCTGCTAAAATGGCGCCGGCGGCCCACAATGCATTGCAAGATCACGTGCCCTTTCGAGCCGTATAGTTAGGTTGGAGAGTGCCTCTGTTTGATTGACATCCTCTAGTGCAGACACACACGCCAACGAGCAATTTGTTCCGTCACTCATTTTCTTGTGTTGCAAACCGCGGGTTTTGCTGCTCCTGCTGAAAAATAATTGTTAAATTACTCAAAAATGCGTTTCGGTCATTTTATACGGTTTCGAACATCTTGTTAGTGATACTTCTACACTATAACAGTGTGTTTCACTCCAAAAGTGAAGAAAACCACAATAGGTCGCCTTTGATTTATATTTACACCGGGAGCAGGTCCACCCTACGGGGGGCTCCATGGTTTTACAGTAGCCCAGAGTGGACATACTAAACATCTTTAGAGCTCTAATGACAACGAAGGGCTGCCATAGGTTCTCCTGCACGCTCGGATGGAAGGGCTGAGCTGATGGATAAAACATGCAACTTCACCTCACCTCACTGCACTTCACCTATTCCGCTTCAGTCTTCCAAATAAAATAAAATAAACATTCTTTGGGTCACAAATTCAAAATTGAAACCCCCCCTGACACACAAGAAACACAAACACACATTTGATGGTTTGAAGGCTGAAGGATTTTCAGATTCCTGAAGATGAAGCTGGAACATCAAGGCCTTGCGTTGTCTCGGAGCCTGTTGTAAACACATTGTAAACAAAGACGCACAAGAACAACGTCGCTGCGCCCGACTCACGATTTCCCTGATCGGTGTCACTGCCGCCCCCAACGGTGGAATCATCTTCATTTGCTCTCTCTCAATCTCTCTCTCTCGCTCTCTCTCTCTCCCTCAATCTCTCTCTCTCCCTCTCTCTCTCTCTCTCAATCACTCACTCACTTTCTCTCTCTCTCACACACACACATACACACACACTGACAGTGCCATAGGAAGTTGCATGGGTTTAGAGTTTTGCCCTTTGACCCTACAACATAAAGGTTCAGTGGAACTGGGGATCAAACCAGCGGCCACCATTTCTTTTAACAATGGACATTTTCCTGAAACTCTTAATAAAACTCACACTTTGGAGCTCTGAGTCAAAACTGTTGCATATTCATGGGCTACATAATGAGCTTGGGCCCTGTTAATAGCTACTTGCAGTTCAAATTATGATCATGATTATTAGTGTTATTATTACTTACATCCACAGGCCTCTAATTCCCCACTAATAGTCGTCAACACAATTGTGTACAACAGCGGCCCAATGCCTTCCGTAAAAACACATATATCTGCCTAAATACATGAAACGAGCGTAAACATATCCACGCAGCATTAATAATAATTAGATCAATGAGAACTCTTGATTAATGCATGAATTATGAAAAAAATTGTTGAAGCTCAAAGCAACAGAAATAAAGCATTTGATATTCATTATTCAACAAAATGGTTTGATGTTTCAGGAAGTAGCTTATTTGCTTCACTAATTAGAATCTGCCTACAAGCAAAGCTAAAGCTGATCAACATCTTATATCACAGTCGTAAAATGAAAGCTTGGCACTTTTCACAGACAGTGACTCTAACAGGACAGAGGAAATAAAAATATGTTTAGAACTGACTGAATAAAAAAGAACAATTCACTTGTATTTGTATTCATTTATTCATTTATTTATGAATGAATAAATGTAATGGTAGAAAAAAAGAGGAAAATAAAGAAGGTGAAAGAATAAAAAGCTCCAGTGTGTCATTTGACCTTGGACATGTTTAGGCCCTACGGCAGCAGGACTACGAGCTGGACCAGGGAGGACCTGAGTCCACTCTAACGATAAGCTTTGCCCAACGGGAGGGTTTTAAGTCTAGTTTTAAATGTGGAGAGCGAGTCTGACTCCTGAATAGAAAGCGGGATATTCGGGATCAGAGCCTTCCTGTCCGATCACGCCGCACAGCTGCTGCTACGAGCTCTGCTAATGTCTCTCGTTGTCTCACTCCCCTGGCGGACCTCCCTGCAGGCACATTCAAACCTCTGCCGATGACCCAGAATGCAGCAGCACATCTGCTTTTCAACCAGCCCAAAACTGCACATGTCCGTCCACTTTTCTAATCCCCCCACTGGCAAATTCAAATCATTGATGCTTGTCTACAGAACAATAAGAAAAACATCTCTGACCTTCCTGGACTCCTTCATCCAGGTCTACGCTCCCTCTCGCTCACTATGATCTGTTAACCAAAGACACCTGGTGAAGCCAGAACAAGTCATTGCAGTTCCAAACTACTTGAGGTCACTCCATCCGTTCCGCAGAATCCCTCTCTACTTTCAAGAAAAAGCTTGACCCAGCTTTTTCATGAACACCTCAGCACTTAATCTTGACTCTTAAGCTTGACTCTTGACTCTTAAGTCAAATCAAATCGAATCAAATCTTATTCATGTAGCTCGCGTTCACGAACCATAGTTTGCCTCACAGGGCTTCACAGGGTGGGTAACATCCTCTGTCCTTAGACCCTCAGCAAGGGTCAGGAAAAACTACCGGGGTAAAAAACCTTTTAGCAATAACTTCACTCCGATGACAGTAAAGCCCGCCAGGAAACCACATCTGAAGAAGTAACCCCTTCATTTGTTAGAAGTATAATGAGCACCATTTGGAAAAAGATGCATGAGGGGGCAGGAAACAATAAAGAAAACATTATTGTGCAAATGATGTTTCTATGGAAGTCAGGGGCTGAGATCAGGTAAGTTTATCCTTCCAGCTGACGAGCTGTATTCCTGATGCATGCGGTGAGGTTTCATTGCATGCAGCTTTGCGGGGGTAATGATGCTCCGCACCCAATCTCCCCCTCAGTTCCCAGAAGTTAATGTAGCTTCATCTTATTTGTCGTAAGAGGGGGGATATATTTGGAGTGGGAGCATATGAGCTGCCGACAGATCCTCCTCTCATTAGACGCCCTGATTGGCATAATCAGGTTACGATGACGCTGAAAGGAAAAGGCCATCGACAGGAATTAGCGTCAGCATGTCTCGCTAATGATCAGCAATGTCAACAGGATCTGAGTCCGAAAAATAGAAGGGAATACAAAAAAGCCTACACACACACACACACACACACACACACACATATATATACACATATATACACAACCGGGAGCCCACCTGATCAGCCAGGAAATGGCCCCCTGATGAAATGCAGGTTGTTTGGGGCGTGGCGTTGGAAGGGGTGGGATCACATGTGCAGACAGATTTGAGGTGACAGCGCATGTACAAAGCCCCTGTCAGGCGCGTGAGAAGTGAAGAAAGGCTGTCAAGATGCAGGGGAGAGGCAGGAAAGCTGTGTGGCTCTTTTGAAGGAGCGTGTCATTACAACAAATTGTTTCTTCAGGTTTCATTTCGAATTTAGCCGTCTATTTGCAGCAATCATTTGAATACGCGCCGCTGATCACTGCGCAAATCGTGTCGTCCATTAGAAGAGGCTTCGGTGTATTTTTGGAGGGAGCTTGGCGGCGTTATGCCGATTAATTACCCCAACGAGGCTGACACACCACTGTAAGGGAGGGTGACAGTGCTGAAGTCGTTAAAGGTGCAGGGTGTACGATTTTGGTCATTTTTTTGACCCTTAAATGAGCCCATTAATGTATATTTACACGAGGAGCGTGTTTTTAAAGTAGGTTAGAATGGACACACCAAACATATTTTGAGTTTAAATGATATTGAAGTCGACCATAGGTTCTCCTGCATGTTCAGAAGGGTGAGGGTCAGCTGATGGACATTCCTTCACTAAGTGCAGCGCCACAGCTTTAAGGGGACGTGTGCACACAGCCACCCACACCAAGACGGAGAGGACTCATGAAGCCATGTGTTTCTTTCAGTGACAAGTCATCAGCAGAACTGAGCTCTTTTCTGACGTGCGGGGGAGTGTTCACTTGAACGATTGCGCTCGTGTGTGTGTGTGTGTGTGTGTGTGTGTGTGTGTGTGTGTGTGTGCGCGCGTTGGGTCGCTCCGCTGTCAGCAGCGCAGGAAAGGAGACAGACATGACATGCTGACATGTAAATAAGACAAGTTTTATAGTTGATTTAATAAAAGAACAAGTTAGAGATATGTTGTACAGGAAAGGTAACCCTCAATGACGTCTGTTGTGATCTTGTGCAATATAGAAAATGAAATGTTTATTTTGAAGGCTGAGGGGAGGCGCTGTGAAGGGAGACTACCGGACACAGCTGCGCTTCCTTACATGTAAACATTAAGCATGCCAGAGTGGCACACACATTTCAAAATAAAAGCATACTTGCATTTTTTTTCTAGATCATGTATAAAACAGTGCAGCTCGTACTGGACTCTGTACGGGCCACATCGAACAACGATGCAGGTCGGATGTGGCCGTGCGGCTCTGATCCACTGAATACAATACATTCTATCACAACTGAAATTCCAAACAATCCTTATATGGTAAAAGATGCTGAATCGTAGTTTGAGGAAGACCAGCTTCACTTCCCACAGACTATATGAAAAAAATGTAATTCTATAAACTCAAATTTGAAGATTTTTCTTTTTTAATGAACAAGCACACAATAACTCCTAGATGGTATGAATTTATTTTTCTTTAGTGTAGAAAAAGATATGCACACAGTATCCAACACACTATAAACTATGACAAATAATTGAGTAATAATAATAATAATAATAATAATAATAATAATAATAATAATAATAAGTACCAGCAGCAAATTAACACTGGACTGGATTGAATCAATAAATAACGACATAAATAATGACATAAATAAATAAACAAATGAATGAATCAATCAATAAAAGTAGCACTGGCCAAGTGAAAAGCCCATTCCAAAACTGATACTTCTTATGCCATGTCAAAGAAAATATGGGATATGCAACATTCCCTGTGAATCATTGTCTGGGTTCATTGCTTCGGACGAATGCCCCACGTATTGGCTGGAGGTTTGTTGTATGTTAGACTGAGATCTGTGGTTGGCACACGGAGAGTGAACAGCCTCCGATTGTCCCACTCTTTGGCTGCAGAGATGTGAAAGAAGAGCGATGATGATGCGTAGCTGAGTAAAAATAGTTGAGTTCATTAAAGAGTCAAAACACTGGAATGGAACGCCATTATTTCCTGCATGGGATAATTATGACTTCACAAAAATCCCATTTGTCTTCCGGTGAGATTTAAAAAGTACGACTGAGAATAAATTGAATGTTGGAAAATATAATTCAAATCAAATGGAGAGTGGTAATTATCATATTTTAATAGACAAAATAACAAAGAACTCAAATGAATCCTATTCACATGGTAATGGAGATCTACTCATTTCTTGGACTCAGCATGAGGCGGAGTCCGACTCGGTGTTTAGTCAAAGGCAGAACTTGTTTGTGTGAACCACTTTGGACAAGGTACAATAACACTTCAGCCCACGCTCACTCTCTGTTATTCAAATTCCTGTGGCATGCCATGTGTTTACCACAAACCACCCAACCACTGCACCCCCCCCCCCCCCCCCCACTGAGCGGCCATTCCGGGGCCCGTCAGTGTGATTAACCGAGTTCCCTGGGTCCCTGCCTCCCCACCTAAGTGCCCCCCTTCCCTAATGAACTACCACTACAGTCAAGTACAGGGTTGCACAAATTGTTGGCAGGCCTGCCCGTTTAACCCTGACCAATACTGCACGCGCGCACACATGCGCACACACACACACACACGCGCACACACACACACACACACACACACACACACACACACGCGCACACACATACACACACACAGTAATATGTCTACATCCCCAGCTTTCCCTGAGGGCGTCAAACTGAGAGGCCGGCTTGTTTTGGCCTCGGTGAGGTTTGTCTATTTATCACTTTCTTCCCTCCTGGCAAAGACGTTCACTAGCTCACGCATGTCAGGGCAACATTGCAGGACTTCAAACGTGTCTATCGCACATATTAGTTTACATTGTGTGTGTGTGTGTGCGAGTGTGCTCCTCTAAACCGGAGATGGGGCCGGGTGTAATTGAGCGAACATTTGCCGATGCCCAGCAGCGAGTGAGCTGATTAAGCTTGAAAGAGATGGTCCTCTGCAGAGGGGTGAAAACAAGAAAAACAAGAAACACATGGTGAATTTCTGTCTCAAACTGTATCTATTTCAAAATAAAAGCCCTCCATTTCCAATGTTTTTGTCCTTTTTTTTGTTGCTTCGAGCAGACCTTGACAATCACTATAGAATGTGCAGACTATGATCTATTTACCAGTTTTCATGATACTTGTTAAGCAAACCTCTGTCTCAAATATTTAATAACTGCATCTATTTCAAAATAAAATGCCTCCATGTGCCAATATTTTTTTTAGCATTGAATGGACCTGAAAATCATGATATAAAATACAGGCTATGAACTATTCACCACAGTTTTAATGATACTTTTTAAGTGAAACATCTGTCTCAAATATCTAGTAACTGTGTCTATTTCAAAATAAAAGCCCTCCTTGCACCAATCGTTATATTTCATGATATTGCAGGACGAACAAATTCTTGAAATAACAACCATAACCATAATGGTACCAATAATGATCATTTATTTAATTTAGCAAGCGTTTGCAGATGCCCAGCAGCGAGTGAGCTGATTTAGCTTGAAAGAGATGGTCCTGTGCAGAGGGGTGAAAACAAGAAAAACACCCCCCCATCAAGCCACACCCACTCTCTAGAGGCTTGTGGTTATATTTACCTCCAGCGGTGTCGGGCAGAGTAGGGAAGTGGAAAACTATAAGGCAAAGACAAGGAGGCAGAGGATGAGACGTTTTCTGGCCCTATGAAAGCAAATGCCGGAGACAGAAGCTCCCTGGTGAGTGGACCAGGCTGGCAGATACGCATCACTGCCTCCCACATTACATCCTGGTGCTACAGGCGATTGTCTGTCTCCCCTGTCTGGCTCACAGATCCACTCGGCTCCTCTTGTTCTCCTGCCACCTACAATAAACATTTCCCCGGTGCCTCTTTCAACCTGGTAACTTCGAGGGCCGGTGAGGGCTCCCTGCTCTTTTGAAGCTTTGCCCTGCTGCATGTCCACACACAGACAAAGATATACACAAACTTCATCAATACATAAGTGGATATAGAGGCGTTTACATAGGGTGGAAAAGGTGCTGGCTGTGGGACATAACCAGTTGTTTTAAATGGAAAATAATGTTTCATTGCTGTGGTGTTTTAAAATGTCAGGACTTGACAGCGAAGAAAAAACAAAATAATACAAATTTCAAAAGCGGTTGATAGAGAATTCAGGCCATGAATGAACGACACAGTTACATCAGGGAGCTTTGTTGATGCATTGTAAAAATGTTTGTGTGGCAAAATTAATGTAAACTGTGTCCAGTTTGACAAGACTTAAAGGTACAGTGTAACATTTGATGACATCTATTGGTGAAGTTGCATGTTGTATCCCTCAGCTCACCTTTCCCTTTTGAGCATGCAGACCTATGGTGGCCCTCAGTGGTCATTAAAGCTCAAAGTGTTTAGTATGTCCAATCTGGGCTATTATGAAAACATGGCAGCCCCCATAGGGAGGACCCGCTCCTCATGTCAATATAGTATATCAATCAAGGGTAATGGAAGAACATTTAGGTGATTAAAAATGTCTGAAAAAAAGTCATTACATAATTGTTTTGTAATATCTTTAGAACTAAACAAAATATGATATTCCCCAGTTTACTCAACTGCCTCAATCAGTCTGTGGTCAGCTGTTACATGAAGGAAGCGGTGTGTGTGCTCCCTTACCACACAGGACTCGTTTTAGGGCAAAGCAAGCCAGTACATTGGTGATTATACATTCAATAAAATATCAGTACATAATTGTTTTGTAATCCTAGTCCCACAGATAAAGGTAATAAAAATGGACCAAAAATCTTATGAGACTACACTTTTAAAAATCACAATAGAAAATACAGACGGTGAACTATCCACCACACTTTCTATGATGTTTGTTTTTTTCGGTCTCAAACTATTTCAAAACAAAAATCCTTCATGTGACAATCTTTTCAGTTTTGAACTGACCTTGAAAATCACTATAGAAAATACAAACTACCGTTCACCACAATTTTTTTTAACTCACTTTTTATTAAAGACATATTATACATACATGCCTACAAACACCATGGATATGCCATGTTCATTATACTTACAAAAACTTACAATAATGAAAGAAATGGAAAGAATAACCATGAAATAAAAAAAGAAATACAATGGTAAATGGCCCGTATTTATATAGCGCCGTGTTTGTTATGGGATGCGAGAGGACCCAAGAGCAGTACCAACAGGCAGGAGTAAGAAATGGGTTCATAAGCTTTACTCAGGCAGGTAAGCAGACAGGCAGGAACAGGCAGCAAACAGAGTCAGGGAAGAGGAAACAGGAGGGTTACCAGGTGCAGGAGACACAGAGCAGTCAGGAATAAGCAGGGTCGAGTGAGGTGTGTGTGTGGTGACAAAGGTGACGAGTGTGAAGCCGGAGGGGAGGGGGAGAGGAGGGAGCAGGATCGAGACATTATCAGATCTTGAAGAGCTCTCAAAGCTCCTCACAGCACTGTCCACATTCACCAGTCACACAATCATTCAGACTGTGCATCTATCTGCAGCAGTTCGTATCTATGACTACATGGTTTCAATGATACTTTTTAAGTGAACTTCTGTCTCAAATATTTACTATCTATTTCAAAATAAAAGCCCTCCATGTACCCAGCATTGTGTAATGATATTGCAGGACAGACCAATTCTTGAAATAATAATAATAAAAACAATAAATATAATAATAATGATAATAATTGTAACATAAAATACTCCTTTACAAATATCAAAATGCTGTCAACATTAAACCTGTTCCTGGTTTCCCGGCTGCTCGGAGTCTGCTGGGGAGCTAGTTGCTACTAGCCTAGCTTCAATGGAGCGAAGCCACACTTTTAACTGATCAATCCTCGCCTCCATGTCAGAAAATAGACTACATTTACTACACATACCAATATCATTAAATAAGGCTGAGGAATAACTGACCATGAGAGAGCAGGGGAGTGAGAAGGAGAGAGAAGCTGAAGTCATGTTAGTCAGCACCCTGAAGTCAAAGAAATTGCTGCTGTGCTATGAACGTGGGTCTGATACAGATGTTGACTAGTTGACCAAGTATGTTGTTCAAGTGGAGGTAAGTACGAAAGAATATGTAGAACTGTTAATGAAGACTGTAAATACGTTAGGTGGAGAGCGAGAGGGAGCAACACTCAGCTTGATAGTAGATGGTACGAGCAGGAGCAGGAGCACCTGTCACCTGACAGCGCTAATTCACTGCTGCTGTGTCAGGGCGTCACTGCAGGTGTGACAACCTGGAAACAACGGGCCGAGGCCTTTTCACACCTGTCAAATCCTTACAGGATTTGAAAAAGGGGGGATTCAGCTGATTCCTCAGAACAGTGACCAGACAGTTGAGGCTGCAGAGTTTTTCAGATCAGAGAATTATCTTGCCAGGATTAAGTTGGATCATCCTCCAAATGTGGGATGATTCTCAGACTGCAACTTCACAAAACACAACCCTGTTGGAGGTCCGTTGCTGCTTGCTCCTGATGCAAACAGCTGACTCGGCGGTTGAATAAAGAATGCATGAATTCCTCCGGCTTCCCGAGCACTTCAGAGACGAATGCCATTGTTCTGCTATTGTACGATTGAGCCAATGATGTCTGTCGCCCTGGCAGCAGCAATTATCTCACTCCTACCGGCAGCTGTCGGTTTTCACAGTCATGAGGATAATGTGCCGTGGCGCTATGGACAAGGGACTGAACGGGAAAGCAACGGCGGGATAAAAACCCACAGCAGTGATTGACAGCATTGTTGAATCCGAAAGTGGGTGTTGAGGCTTGAGTGGCGGAGTGCACGTGACTTCTTTTCTCTCAAAACATCCGAGGAAGACTTCAGGTCTCAAGGAGAACATAGGAGCCGGGAGATCGAACCATAACCTGTATTTAAAGATGGACGTAGCCTCCGCGACGTCACCCATTGGTTTCAGCAGAGTGGTTCTGTGGCAAATTGTGGGCGAGTCCCTTGTCGCTATCTTGCCGAATCCTGACTCCTCCTGGTTCCTGGTTCATTAAAAAACAGGCAAAGAGGCGGAACCCACGGAGCTTTGGTTCGGCTCATGGTGCCATCACCTCATCCGCGGTGTGTAACAGGACCATGCCCCTAAATATGCTCAATTTCGAATGTAGGTAAAATAAAAAGTGAGCGAGTTTGAAGAAAAATCACCCCCAGTTCAGTTGTCACAGGAGAAAATGTGACTGTTTGAGACCAAAACCAGAGTTTGAACCAGGCTTTAAACATGTTTCATTCACCTTTAAAGTTGGCCATTTTAACATGGGAGTTCATGGGGATTTGCTCCCTTTCAGAGACAGCCTCAAGTGGCCACCCTGTGAACTGCACGTTTTTCCACTTCTTTATGAGCTTCACTTCATCTATACTGGAGGTTGCCCCTCGGTGGAGGAGTGTTTCTTCTCCTCACGTCTAAACTTTTCGTCTATTTCACAGCAAGAACATCCAGTGATCTCTCTCGCCGTAACTTGTAAACACAACAACAGGAAGTGTGTGATGTCATTCAGCACTGTGCTCAGAAATCTGAAAACCAGCCAGGAGGAAGGGGATGTAAGGCAAAATAAAAATAGTGTGTGTGTGTGTGTGTGTGTGTGTGTGGGGGGGGGGGGTTTGGGGGAGGTGACAAATCTAGGCCAATCTATGATGCCTATGGAAAGACAAAATGTCGCAGGCAGACAAATACAGTATCTGTGGCTTTCCTACGGAGTGGGGGATTTACATAATGAGACTGTATTACGAGAAACAGATCATTCCTCTTAATCCTGGGAGACACAAAATCTACTCAGCCTGTGGAGCTGAACCTGATCCTGTTGCCCAATCTGTCCAGTTTTACATGTCACCCAGCAGCAGTCGGGGGGATCATTTTGGGCTGGACTGCAGTTCATATATATGCGTTTCAAACTAGGACTTAAGTTGGATTTGCACAAGGGCTCATATCATTTGTGCAATTTGCATTGTGCCCCCTTTTACTCTCCTTATCGTAATTGAGAGCCGTCCATTGTTGCCGGATAAGAAGAAGTATTTCACACACAGGGGTGGACAGATCCGTGCCGGGAGGGAGACAAGCGAAAACACTAGTTTAGAACCACTGCGATTAGATTAAGAAATCCAATTTTGACATAAAGGCAGAGCCATCAGAAACAGATGGAGTGTCTGTGAAATCCTGGCCTATCATTCAAGCCAAAAACAAGATTATCTCCAGCACGTTCCCTCGTTCGTTATTTTTCAGCCAGTCTCTCTCATTCTGATAAAGCCGGACCTTCTCTCGCTGCAGCCTGAGATGATGTCAGGCAAAAGCAATCATTCTTTGGCAAATGACTAATGATCCCATCACGGCGATGCTATAAAAGAAATGAAGAGAATATTGGAATAAAAAAGTGGAGATAGTCTGGCTCTTTTGTGAAGCATGTGTTTTATCTCCCCTTCATACATCAAACAAATGTTGTGGCATCTCTCCTGCTTTGACCCAGTTGGTCGGCCGCTGCGCTGAGCTGTAAACAGCACAATTAAGTTGAGCTGTAAAGGCTTGAAATTGTGTTATTTCACTCTGCAGAGGCTGCATGAGACATAAACAAATAGAAATAACAGAAACAAAAATAAACAAAGCTCATGACTGCCATTTACATTCCATGAAATAAAAGATACATATGCGACTGTTTGGCTAAAAACTAGGATATAAAGAAAAAAAAATCAATACCAAACTAATACCAAATGAACATACTATATTTAACATTTGTGTTCTATTCTGGACTGATATATTATCGACTAATATTTTACTTCTACCAACTGGGTATATTCTGGTGCTAAAAACGATTGCACTATAGTTGTATACATAGTATGCATATACGGTATGTCATTTTTATATTTTCCATTTCCATTTATTTCATTCGCATAATTTTTATATTTCTTTATATCGATCTATCTATTTATTGTAGAAGAGAAACGATATCACCATGAAGGGAAACATGTTTACAGTAAAGGCCTCAGCAGTCAGGTTGCCCTGACTTCTGTGTGTGCGCTGCAGTGACAGAGTGACACTCTGACTCTCTCTCTCTCTCTCTCTCTCTCTCTCTCTCTCTCGCCCATGCTGACGCGTTGACGCACCACTGGACCAGACAAATATGACCTATCAGATATCGCGGTACAGGTTTTCACCGTGCCGACATGTATTGTCACGTCTGTGTATCGCGATTTATTGTGGCGCGATATATCGTTACACCCCTACTCAACATCCAAACATGGTGCAGGTCTGACATGAAGTCCATTTGATATTAAGAAACCTTGGATGGACAAATGAATGGATGGATGGATGGATGGATGTAGGTCGGTAGGAAGGAACTGTTTCATATACCAAGTAGGATGAACACAATGCTTTTAACTTCATTTAGCACCAATGATTGTTAGCAAAGAAAAACAAACATGACACAAACAATGTCAAGCATCATAATTGTTGAGCTATTTGAGGAGAACTCAATAATGTCCATGACTAATTCTAAGGGAGCCCCAGGACATACAAGGCACCATTCTATGAATGAAGCGCACATAACGTTCTGATGGTAATACATATCTGAAGTGTCTCAGTGTCCTGCTGGCCTGTCTGAAATGTGCAGAGTGGGCACTGCACATGTTAAAGAAACATCTAACAAGCCATGTGACAAAGACGTCTGCGCTAATGATAAAACACACTCCATGACCTCAGACAGTTCCTGGTAATCGTCAGCTTCCTTATGTATCAAAACATGATCCAGTTATTGATAAGAGGAAGTGCTCGTAGCAAATCGCTAATGGTTTTCAAAAACACAAGATCAGCGGATGTAATAAAACAAGAGAAGAGAAAAGGGAGCAAGAAAAACAACGTAATACATTTTCTATTGCATTTCCTTTGCTGATTTCACCACCACTCCCCTCCCCCAGGCTTCGCTTCTTCAAGGATTGTAACTCTCAACTATGAAACTAACACAATACAAACTACAGCTTCAACATTTAAAGATATAACATGTGATTTAACAAGTGCGCAGATACAGGATTGTGGCTTCAGCCACATGGTGATCATGATGGTAGATTGTCATGGCAACGGATCACAAGGTTCACAATGTCAGACATTTTCTTTTTTATAAAAACCTGAAACATTGATACACTTCACCATTTGTGGAGTTTGTCTTTTTTCTCTTCTGTTGTATTAAATGATGTAATGTTTCTGTTTTTCTCACTAAGAGCAAAGTACATTTCACCTTGTTAAATCCTAGGGGGCAAAATGATTTATACACACGTGCTTTACAAATACAACCTGAGTTGTTTTGTTTAACCGTGTGTTTCAAAAAGGTATAGAACAAGCAACAAAACACCCCTCCAGATTATATATGTGTGCTCTATGTAGCTGACAAATAGAAAATATAGTGCAACCATTATCTATCGATCATTATCTACAACATTTAATTCACTTCTCATCGGGCAAATCACAAACAAACTACACGGAGTCTCAGCCCAATCATCAAAGCAGCAAGTCTAGAAAGGCTTCAGGTGCTGTGTTGATGTAGCAGTTGGGTTCGGGTTCACACTGCCTCTATCAGCCTGTGCTCAGCAATTATGTGAAGTGACTCATATCTGGTTTTCCTGGAAATATGACATCAGTGTAAAAGGCATAGAACTTGTTCTTTAGCTAGCAAGCTATGATACAGCAGCACCATTGTGTAAAAGGACTATGCTAACCCAAGCCTGAACTGAGCCAAGCCTGAGCTGAGCCAAGCCTGAGCTGAGGCCGTCCAGCAGTATAGTTACAGAGCACAAACAGTTTGCCCTTATGTTCTCTCATTTTACTTTAAAGGTGCAAGGTGTGAGATTTGGTGACATCTTGGGGTGAGGTAGCATATTGTATCCATCACCTCACCCTCACCTTTCTGAGGATGTAGGAGAACCTATGATGGACTTCACTTCTCATTCAAACTCAAATGATATTTAGTACGTCCACTCTGGGCTACTGTAAAAACATGGCGGACCCCGTAGAGAGGACTCGCTCTTCATGTTAATATACATTAATGTGTTCATTGAAGGGTAATGAGGAAAAAAAATATTGAGGTGATTATGAATTCACAATAATGGTAACAATATTTTGTATTATTTTTAGAAGTGACCAAAATGACCAAAATCGAACACACTACACCTTTAAGGTATGTTTGAACACAGAAACAAGATTCAAGATGAGCATCAATCTCAGAATGGAAAATGATAACAACAACAAAATCAATAATAATGAAAATAATAATAATAATGATAATAATGTGGATTGTTGAACAATATAATCTGTTATTTAAGGTGGATCGTCACAATGATTTTTTATGAGGTTTAATGAGCAGGATCGATGAGCCGTGACAATACAGGCACTTTGAAATACTAGATCAACCAGTTTAAGGTCATTTTGTTGCGACCTGCTTGAATTTAAAGGCAGATGTTCATGTAATATCGCAGAGTGTATATCCTGCAGACGTATGTGATATCATAAACAAATACAGGACGAGGGACTAGGATTTATTGACTTCCACCATTTCTTACCAATTATAGTCTCCTACTCTGGACTAAACACTGACTTTGCAGTAACCACATTTATAAATACACAAAAGAAGAACTACAACACCCTCCAGCAGCTCATAGGTGTTTGTCTGCGCAACCCCACAACGAGAACTCAAACTACGCAATCGATACAGCATTTTGGGAGCCTCCTCCGCAGACGCCGCTCAGAGTTTCTATGAGTGAGCAGATCTTTTGGAAAACGCAGTGGTTCGACAGAGAAGATAAATCAATTTGATTCTTTTACAAATATTTGAGTCTGATGATAATGACGGTGATTCTCGGACATCTTTGAAATTCATAGTCAACTGTCAAAAGTGGCTTGATGAAAGCCAGCGTTGCTATGGTAACCTGGGTTCCACTCTATTCACAGTGTGTTACAGCTTCATAAGACGACAGAGAGAGCTTTCGCTTTCCCTTCATTTCAACCTTCATGTAATAAATGTGACCAGTTGCTAACTCTGAGTATGATTACCCCATAGAGAGAACTGCTGGGAGTTTCTATATTTTACATGGTCTCACCCTCATTGACAGCGTGTGATTATAATGTTCTGCTCCCTTGTTCGTCATTGAGAAAAGGCAGAGTGGAAAAGTTCATTATAAATCTTACAGTTTAAAAATATTGCATGTATTCTACCTGTTTTCCCTGAGGTAACACTTTTATTGTCAGTACAGCAACTCTGGATGGTTGTTCTCTTGCTTTGTAGACAGACAAAGAAACATGGTGCTGTTACTCTGAGAGGAAGTGAATCTGTGAAAGCTGCAGCCATAAGCGACTAAAATGATTGAATCATCAAAATGACATGGTGATGTGGAAGGAGGTGAAGCCAGTCCTCCAACAGACAGCACCCGAACATCTGTGTCCAACCAAACACACAGCAGTTTTCTGGGAAATGTGCAATACATTGAAGCTACATGTCAAATGACTTCTGACTAATTTGATGTTGTGGGGTTCTCTTTGAAAATTCCTAATAGGCAGGAAAAATATATTTGTCACGCACCACCAAGTCTGTGAAGTGTTACGTCCTCGTCATTCATGTCATGTCTTTTCGTCTGTGTCGATTGTTCCCTTCATCCGCTTCCTGTTTTACTTTGGTGACAGCTCCTTGTCTTCCTGTCTTGTCTGCACGCTGTCTGTCTGTGTCTCTCCTGATTCCCTCATTGCCTTCAGCAGGTGTCCTCAGGTGATCTCACACACCTGTCAGTGATCCTGCTCTGCCTCGATATTCTCCTCTCTCTTTGTCTGTGTGTCGTTTATGTCTCGTCAGGACCTCACGTCATCTCCTCGGTCATTCTTAACGCTTAATTTATTTCTTCTTGTTTATTCTAGTTTTAGTTTATCCCCTTTGTATAAAGAGCCTCGGAGCTCCTTTTGTTTTTGAGCCCTGCCAGGAAGAATTAAAATCATGGAACTGCTCTCGATCCTCCGTCTCCTGCTTTTGGGTCCAAGCAGTGTGAACCTGTGCCTAACACAATTGCATGGTTGGACTTGCTGTGCTGGCTAATCGATCAGTCTCCTCTGTGTAAGACACATTTTTACAAACGGTGCAAAAAAGCCATACAAATGGAGATAAAGATGCAACTTCCTATTTTACAAAATTCACCGGCCAGTGCGCCTGCACATATTACCATCTACACAAACTCTAAGGATGGCCCCTGTTGAAAATAGCCCCTGCTCCTTCGGTTGGGGAAAAAGAGTAAAAAAAAAACAGTAGGTGGCGCTGTAATGCTAAAAGACACTCGCCATTTCAAAAATAGAAGAACTAACTGTGGCAAAATCCAAGTACAACGCTGTCACCTACACTTGTCTTGCTGTAGGTGCGGGAGTAAAGGCTCCTGCAGCAGATGATATCATTACATTTTGGTGATTTTGGTCGTTTTTGTCACTTCTAGAATTGAATTCAAATCAATGACACACTGACATTTTCATGAATGTATTATATTCACATGTTTTATGTTTTCCCCTTTACCCTTAAATGAGCCCATTAATGTATAGTTACATGAGGGGTCCTCTCTATATATGGGGGCCGCCATGTTTTTACAGTAGCCCAGAGTGAATGTACCAAACAACTTTTGAGTTTTAATGACAACTGAAGTCGACCATGGGTTCTCCTACATGCTCAGAAGGGTGAGGTGATGGATACAACATGCAACTTCACTTCCTGATGTCACCAAATCTTACGCACTGCAGCTTTAAGGTCCTTTGAGAAGGGAAGTAATACGTTCTTGGATGCAGCTGGGACACATCATCAGTGATGTTCCTGCGATCATCAGGTGTTTTGGGTCTTTCAACATCATACACCGTCTCCACGACCCTGATCAGGCCCTGGCATGAGTCCCAGCAGCGTTAGTCCACTGATCGCTCCTCCCGATCCACAGCCATCTGGAGGCTCTGCTGCCTCCATGTTGGACTTGATGCCCTTCCTTTTTGCAGCTCCTGTGATGCCAAGTAGCGTGAAACCACACAGAGTAAGTGGCCTCGCACAGCCCAGACAGCCCACCTCGATGGGCTCGCAGCGTACCTCTCAGCCACTTCTTTGGCACTGCTCTACCAGCTCCTGATACTTTGATCGCTTCCGCTCCGATGCCTCCTCCATGCGATCCTCCCTCTATCGGTCGAACCTGCCCTGAAGAGACTGACAACAGCACTACATCTGGCGCAGAGGTGAGAAGGCCGGCTGCTGGTTTGGACTGGGACTGTGGCTTCTCTCCAGCCCGACCTTGATCATAATTCATGGATACTAAATAGTTTAAGAATTAACTGAATGAGGGCAAAGTTAATCCAACAGTTCACTCAGTTTAAAGATTTTTCAAAAGTTGAAAAGCTCCAGGATACAGGTGAGAAGAGTTCCACCAGAATACACATAAAAGTGAAGTAAGAGTATCTGGCATTTGCGTATTGAAATTATTTCTCCGCCTCAGAAATGCTCAGCCGCACACTTTCTCCAACTGTGTCTAATCAATGTAGCATTAAGTCAAAGAATGACATAAATCTGGCAAACCACTGATCACTAAGCTTCTCTTTTATCAAAACTATCCCTGTGTGCTTCAAAGAGCAGGTTAACTGTTCTTAGAAACGCAAGGTCTTTGATCAGGAATTCCACATAAACTCCCAGCAGAGGTGAAATACGGCTTAATCTGCCAAAACAAGGATCCGGTGATTGATTGTGGCAGAAGAGGACGTAAATCAAATCTAACATGACGGGACACGGGACTCGGCTGGCAATGTTGATTGAACTCTTCAAGTGGAAGGCTGGATGGATGGACAGATGGATGTGTGGGAGGGAAGATGGATGAAGTGACCCAATGTTCATTAGTTATTGAAATCTGTAATCTGGTCAGGTATGATAAGGGTGCAGTGTGTATTACATAACAATTACACACTGACATTTTCATGAATGTATAATCACACCAATGGATTTTTTTTACTTTTACCCTTAAATGAGCTCATTAATGTATGTTTACATGAGGTCCTCTCTACCGACCGCAATGTTTTTACAGTAGCCCAGAGTGGACAAACTAAACATCAAGTATTAATGACAACTGAAGTCAACCATTGGTTCTCCTGCATGTTCAGAAGGGTGAGGTGATGGACACAACATGCAACTTCACCTCTAGAGGTCACCACATCGTACACACTGCACCTTTAAGGGAAGTGGATGGGTTCAGTGTCTGTGGCGCTGTCAGGCACAGTTG
>JAFBJT010110110.1:7500-13058 GCA_016785325.1 Chascanopsetta lugubris | reverse complement strand
ATGATTATTGTTATTATTATTCTGACGTCTTACTGAAACATTTTATTCCCGGTCACCTCATTGTTCTTGTTTTCTCTCCGTGACGTCTCTTTATAAGTTTTGTTTTCTCTCAGTTCTGCATTTTCAATTTGCACAAAGTGGAAATTCAATAAGCACTTGAAAAATGTCACAATATTTTGAATCTTTGACTTTTTAGACTTGGTTGACTATCAGAAGTTGCGCGAAAGAAACGAACTTAGCAAATAAATTGGGACGTACAAGAAGTCTTTGACCTTTGTGGCGCTGTGTTATTTTCCCCACTCATCTTTCGAAAACAATATTTCAGCAATGATACAAAATGATTTCATTCATTCCTATTGAGCCGTCGTCTGAAGCCTGTGCTCATTCAAACGTGTCTCACTTCAGAGTGCAGGTCTGAGTGCACCTTCATTTCCTCCATATACACATGATTCATCCGGGTCTGAAGTCTAACGGCGCCCTCCTGAAAAGAAACTTCCTATCATTGTATTTATCTCTCGTTGCTCTCAGAAGTCGAGACACAGAGAAGTGGATCATCTTACATTTTTTTCCTAAGATGCTTAAGTTACGACACAGCGGGCACAGACACCCTTTGAAATGCAGAGCGCGGCGGCGTGCCGAGCCTGTCGACAGTAAATTAAGCGTAATTGGGTTTCAGCGCAGAAAAATGTCCCGCGTTTGACTTCGAGTTGAATTTGCCTCAGAAGTGAAGAGAATGAATAAGACATGCAGATGGGGGACGTCAGAACCAACCGTCGGGTTCCTCCCGCTTTCATCGTGCACTGAAGGCGCCGCGACGCCGCCGTCTCTCTTCGGGGGGATTCGGTCGGACAAGAGAAAGGAGATGTATACGTTTGAAAGAGGCGATGAGGGAATGAGGGAACGGCTCCGTTCGTTTGATGAAATCATGCCGAGAAATCTTTTGCAAGGAGGGATTTAGTCCAAATCTGCCGTCTGATATGCGCTGAACTCCGGAGAACCTCTTGACATTTTCCCGCCGAGGTTGATGTGCGAACGTGGGAGACTCTGGAAATCCGCGGGTTTTCAGCGGGAGATTCTCCGCCGCGTCCGTCAACGAGTGACGATGACGTTCAGGACACGTGATGGATGCGACAGGTGACGAGAGAAGAAATATTGTGGAGCCCGAAGGCGTCACATTATTTGGTGATCAGAGCCCACACCGGTGTTGATGTGTCGTAAACAAATCCCCCTGCAGAATCCACCATTCCCTCCATTTGCCGCATCAAGCACCACCGGAGCACTGCAGATACTCGAGTGGTTTTGTGATTGTGTCCGAGCAGCAGATCCCATTGTGTTCTCAAAGGTGAAAGGTCAGGTTGGTCAGGAAAATCCCACTTGGAGATTAACATCTCTAAGCGCAAAAGTCCCCGGCCAAACATGCATGACTGGCACAGTGATTAATGCGCAGGATGGTCAGTGCAGACAACATGCGCCCCCCCCCCCCCCCCCCCCCCCCCCCCCCCCCCCGCAGCCAATCAGATGCTCCGCTCAGATGTCATGTGACAACACAGGCAGCCTCTCTCGCTTCCCTCACATGATTTATTCCCGATTTAATTTGATGAGACTGACCCTTCGTCCCCCAGCACAGAGAAGACTGAGTTATAAACGTCAGCCATGACACTTTGATTTAAGGAGATCCCAGTGATTAAAAAGTTAATTGTTGAAGTGTTGTCACGGTGGCTCGTTTAATTATGCCGGACGAGGGCGTCCATTCGGGGGCCCGACTTAAAAATAGCACGGCGGCGGCGGCTGAACACCGGGAATCAGCGCCGCTTTATTTACTCTCCAGAAGTCACGGTGATGACCCCTGGGGGAAATGATTAAGGTGGGATCCACATTTCATGTGATGAGCATATCAAGACAATTACGGCTCCTCCTCAGAAGTGGGGCGGGGGTGGGTGTGGGGGACGGGGGGGGGGGGGGGGGGGGGGGGGGGGGGGGGGGGGGCGCTTTAAACGGGAGAAAGCGCTGATAAGCAAACGCGCCGCAGGTTTAAATGGCGGGCTATACGAGACAGTTTGGAGTTTGGAGCATTCAGATGCCGCGAATCCCCCGAGCTGCTGCTTACACGGGATAATTAGGTCCAAAGTTGTAGCTGGAGGAGGAGGCTGAGGGCGTGGGAGTGCACGCACCCAATCAGCCTGTACTTCTGACTGTATTGTTAAGCAGTCGAGTTATTCTGCCTCCTCTTCTCACGGGGGAACCAGCACAGGGGCTTTTACCTATTTCTCGCTCATTTGTCAGGGAAATATTCATGTGTCGGTTCGTATTGCTCCATTGGCAGTAATGTATTCCATCATTCCCTCTTTGCCGGAGACGCCACAAGGAGCTGTTTTCCGCCCCCCCCGGCAAAGTTTGAGCGGGGTCACGGTGGAGACCCCAGGGGTCGTTTCTCTCTGCATAAACGTTCCTTTCAAGCCGCGCCAGTAAACGCAGCGAGCGGAGTTTGTTTCCATGTGAGACGTTGACCCTTTGTCTCACGACGTCTATTGGAATCATAGCTCATGGAACATGTGGTCAACGAGGACGCGGCGGCGCAGTCGGTGTCAGTCAGTGGGGCCGGAGCCGAGAGCGCAGCTGCTGCATTCATGTTCTTTAAGATTTGAAAGTGGAGAAACACGCTATTTGTTCGACGTTGGGACGGCCACGAATGCTGATTTTTGTAATTATTCATTCATTGTTTATCCGCATCAGAATATTTTTGGACAAATGCTCATTTTAGCTTGGTGGAAAACAAACTGACAAGGCATTTGAATTATGACCAATCCAAAAAGCAGGGAATGATCATAATTACTTTGCCAATTGGATTATTATTATTATTATTATTATTATTATTATCAGTATCATCTTCACCATTATCAGTGTCATTATTATTGTTATTTTATGAGGGCCACTAATCATAATGATTCTTAATACTTTAACCTCCACTGTCGTGTTTGAGAAATAAATATAAGATAAATCACATTATCCAAGAAAAAAAAGGTAAAAATGTCATCACGAAAATGCTCTACTTTGCATGTTTTATAGGCTTCACCTCTTACACACATCAACACACACGTGTACACACATTGGGTATAATTGCAAAACTAAATGGCGGCGCCCGTGGAGAAATATGAATTATTTTATGTGTGCTGTACTCATTTCATGCCTGATGGACTCTCACCTTTAACCGGGAGGTGTGTGTGTCTGCGGATGGCGTCCCGGGCGCAGATATTCTAATAAAAGTATAATGGAAGCATTCTCCCTTTTTAATTGGACATTGTTAGAATGACATATCAATCCTGCTGCAGCGATGCCCTTTCCATGTATACTGTAATTGAAACGTTCCCTGTTTCCCCTGCTCGCTGTCTCCGCGCGGAAGATTGAGGCGGCTCATGGGGGGGGGGGGGGGTAAATCTGCACCGCCTGCATTGTTGCTTAATGTTGTTTTACTGTTTTACCGAGCGTCACATCAACAAATCCATTCTTTCTCTATGTGTTTCTACTGATGCTGACGGACTCACTCTCTGTCATCACTTCTTCTGGTGTCGTCGCTGCAAAAGTCTCCGCACTCTCAATACAAGCACAGCGCCACATATGTAAATCTGCAGACTTGTTCTCATGTTGGTGATCGGAAGCTACTTCAGAATTATTCTCCGATGAGTCCCCATCAAACCGTTTGTAAAGTAAGAAAACTGTATGTTCATCCTACCTGGTTTATCTGCAACAAACGTTGAAAGTCGGTATTTGTCATATCAAACCAAAATTGATGTATTTAAGGGAATAACAAGTATTTCTATATGATTATTGAGGTTGTTATTACCTGAATGGTTATTAATGTTTTGCTCAAATTAGTCCTTTATATTTACAGCAGGAGCAGGTCTTCTATACGGAGGCCGCCATGTTTTTACAGGAGGCCAGAACAAACCAAATAAACAGCCATAGGTTTTCCTACTTGCTTGAAATGGAGGGGAGAGGCGAGAGGTATTCAAGTTGCAACATGCAACTTTACCACATGACATTGCACCTTTAATGCACAAAGTTGACCAGTTTACAGACAAATGGTGTTTATTTACTCTATGATTCAGTCTTTGAATTGTAATTATTATGAAAATTTAAATTGGATGAATTGTCTTTTAAAGTACAGCTGCCAAATATGAGGGTGATATGATGATCTATACATGCCGATGTGACACGTAGAGATGCAGTTGCGGAACTTGATTGTAAGAGATCTTGTACATCTGAACAATACTGATTCTATGGGTGGTTCACTCCCATCATAGTATTTATTTAGTGCCATTTTATATCCCATAAGCTGCGATTCCCATTAGCATTTTGCAATTATCCAGAAATTCTATTACGCCTCTCTGAAATGAAATGACAAAGATGATCAGCTATTAAGCCCCGCAGCTAGAACACGACATAATGTGAACACTATGGTATGGTAATTATTTTTATTAGAGTTTCGCAAAAAAAGAGAAAAAAAATAAGGCAATGAAAACCTGTGTTTAAACACATAAAATTCCATTTCAGGTATTCATGGCATGAAGCTGACAAGCCAACTGAAGCCGAGCAAATAAAAACTGGCAGCTGCTGGATGAATGGGTGCATGTTTGGGTCATGATAAGGAAGAATTACATTGTGACACATCACCGAGGGGAGCAAAACAAAGCCCAGTGTGAGGTTAAAACTGCTATAAACTGCTGCAGGAAAATGAATTAAACATAATTCTCCCTTGGTGCTTTTTGCCTTTTCCACAGTGGGAGATGTAAGTGATTCAAGGCCCATCAAAAATCACACAGTATGGCCCCCAAAGCACACATAGTGAAAAGCGTGATAGCGGTCCGCAGGGCAGGTGTGGAGCTGTGTCACTCTTCGGAGGCTGTTTCCAATAGAGCTGTTACACAGTCGGCTGTCATCAGCAAAGAACTTCATTAATCATCACAAGAGGCGTCATTCCTGCTCGTTACACTGCCACAGTCACTGTGATCACATTCTGCTGCTAATAGATCCATCCATCCATCCATCCATCTATCATGCATCTATCTACTCATCCATCTATGCATCCATCCATCCATCCATCCATCCATCCATCCATCCATCTATCATGCATCTATCTACTCATCCATCTATGCATCCATCCATCCATCCATCCATCCATGTATCCATGCATCCATCCATCCATCCATCCATCCGTGCATTCATCTCTGCATTCATCCGTCCATCATTCATCCATCCATCCCATAACTTAGCTGAATCCCGGCAGAACTTGGGCTCAGTGATACTGTCCATATTTCCTAGAACGTCAGATTGTCGCAGATTGTCTAAGTGACAGAAAAGGGAATTTTGTACATGTGGGAAGGAAATAAACTCGGGGCAGAGCGATCTGAGACTGACTGTCATTGTGATTGACAGCTGAAATGACTGTATGTACTCGATGGTCAAATGGAAAACCGTGACACCTGTATCCAGGTTTACTTTGTGGAATCCAAGACGCTGCTTAGAATAGTAGCACCATAATTGAGAGGAACCAACAAGGT
>JAFBJT010110110.1:0-2500 GCA_016785325.1 Chascanopsetta lugubris | reverse complement strand
TCTTATCAGCGCACCACTATCCCCCCAACACACACACACACACACACACACACACACACAACACACACACCAAAAAAAATAAATAAATAAAAAACTCTCAGCGGCACAATGAGCCTGGCTGAATATTTGATCAACTGTCTCGGGTTTAACAAGGCTTGCCAAACTACACCTGCCTGGAGGAAAAAGATATGCCTTTGAGCAGGGCACTGCCGCCCCCAAGATGTTAAGGAAATAAGCGTTTGATGTTGACAATACCCGCTCGGGCGCTAATCTCATCCCATCTCCGGCACTCGCAGATTTGCATCGGCGAACAATGGATCGCTGGAGAGCAACATCGCCTTCCGACGTCGTCTGTCTGTGAATTACAAACCTCGGCTCACTCCGCCGGCCTCTAAATGGAGCTTTGGCAGATTGGATTCAATAACGCGCTTAAATCAACGTCCTTCAGTCCGATGATAGCGATTCACAGAAACTCTCACATGCGCACGGGAGTCCTGGAGAACTCACTCGGACAGGGATTCAGAGGCTTGCTGTATCTTTCTGTCTTTGAGTCTGAGCTGTCTGTGTATGTGTATGTGTGAGAGTTTCTGTGTGTGTGTGTGTGTGTGTGTGTGTGTGTGTGTGTGTCCTCACCCCCCAACTCATCGCTGCCGGCTGCAGCTCATTGCCCTGCAGTAATATCAGGCCTTGCAGACACCTGGGACCGGTGGTGTGGGCCCTCAGAGGAGCCAACTGCCTGGCAACCGGCTCTGATTACTTTCTCCACTCTCTGGAACTCAACTCTGTATATGCCATTAACCAGCTCCACGCAGTGTGATCCCAACTCGACCGTGCCATTAACCCTGTACACAAAGGGTTGTTTACAAACACACATACACACAAAAACACACACATGAGCGCGCGCACGCACACACACACACACACACGTGCGCGCACACATATTACACAGAGCTCATCCTAACCTCCAGCCTCCTGCAGCCACATCCACTTGCATCATGTCATCACAACCTGTGCAGCAGGATGGTACGACACAAGGCTGACATCTAGTGGTCACATTGGTGCACAGCTAACAGCGGCCTTCACCTGAGGATCATGTGTGTCAGAAGGGGGGGGGGGGGGGGGGGGAGGCGGAGGGGGGGGGGGGGGGGGGGGGTGGGGTGGGGCGGGGGGGGGGGTGTTACACAACATGGGAGGAGGAGGAGGAGGAGGAGGAAAAAAGAAGAAGAAGAAGAAGAAGAAGAAGAAGACGCTGATGCAGGCTGATCGCTGCGAGCGCCGTCTGAGACTCGCTCGGCTGAGACGCGGCGGCCGAGCGCCGACATGCACGAGCTGCAAATTCATCTCAAGGAATTCGACGCACGGAGGGAGACTGAACGTGTCCTGAATGACACCTGGAGTTCACACACACACACACACACACACACACACACACACACACACACACACCTTTGTTTGTGCTTACTCGTCATTTCTGAATCACTCCACTTAAACCCCTCCCTCTCCCCCTCCCCTCCCCTCCCCCTGCATCCACCTGCTCTCAGCTGCATTTCACACCGAGGTGACCTTCACTTCACTAAGCGGCACCACGGCCTGTAAATAAAGATGGACGCAGCGTCCGCGCCGTTCCCCTGTTGGTTTCAGCCCGGTGGTTTTGTGGCAAATTGGGGGCGGAGTCCCTCGCCGGCCTGACTCCTCCTCCTCCTCCTCCTCCTCCTCCTCCGGGTTCGTTTAAAAACAGCAGAGCGGCGGAACGACGCGCAGAGAGCGGCGAGTCGGCTCCCGGTGCCGTCACCTCGTCCGCGGCCCCCGACCGGTCGGCTCGGGCGTCAGGCGAGAGACCACGCCCCTTAATTCTGCGTCATTTCAAACGTCCATCGAATTTGAATGAGCAAGTTAGAGAAAAGGCGACCGACTGAGACCAAAACCAAAGTTTGTATCAGGCTTTCA
The DNA here is from genome assembly GCA_016785325.1 of Chascanopsetta lugubris. Taxonomy (NCBI): domain Eukaryota; kingdom Metazoa; phylum Chordata; class Actinopteri; order Pleuronectiformes; family Bothidae; genus Chascanopsetta; species Chascanopsetta lugubris. Next base: position 553 of record JAFBJT010110110.1, on the reverse strand, counting down.
ACGTGTTTCATTCACACCTGAAGTTGGCTCTTTTAACATGGACGTCCACGGGGATTTGCTCCTCGGCCCTCAGGGGCCATCCAATGAAGCTCATTTACTTTCTGTTGTGCGTCTGCACCGGCGGTTGCCCCTCGAGTGGCACACACGCATCCTCCACATCCTGTCTATGGGCGGGGCGAGAGGGCGGAGCGCCGCGTTTCTTTCCGATTCCTCTCCGGCGGATCCACGGGTCCGTTGTCACCTTTCAAACCTCGTTACGTCTCGTCCAGGTGTCCTGTCGGCTTTGTGTTTGTTTGTGTCCAGGCCCTGTCCGTCCAATCAGCCCCGCCGCCCGTCACAGGCATGGGAAAACCAGCCATGAATGCGAAGACCTCAAAAGGAGCCATTAATTAGAAGACAATCCGGGAGTGCGAGGACAAAAGGGTGAAGGCAAAAAAAAAAGGAGGAACATTTTTCTTTTCATGGCCATCCCTCGAAGATGGTTCAGATGTGTCAAAGTTCCATGGAATCGAGGCCGACAGGCTTCTTCGAGCCCAGTGGGGTACCTATAATT
>JAFBJT010110109.1:96369-107155 GCA_016785325.1 Chascanopsetta lugubris | reverse complement strand
CTGTGTGTGTGTGTGTGTGTGTGTGTGTGTGTGTTATATATATATACACACAAAGAAAGAGAGAGAGAGAGAGAGAGATAGAAACAAAACATTCTTATTTTCAGCTTCACTGAACAATCCAGGCCACCTTTCTTAGAAGACACTACCGATCGATAGCTGCTGTAATGTTCAATGCGCCTCGTCCTTCATTCCTCATCTCCCTCCTAATTCTGCACAAACACTCCGGATTGGCTCCCAAAATACCGCTGTGTAACTCCTGTCGGCGGATCACCAGCTCCCTGACAGACAGGAGACAGCAGGTGAGACTGGGAGATGTCTCCTTCACAACCCGGACTGTCAGCACTGCCCCCCCCCCCCCCCCCCCCCCCCCCCCCCCCCCCCCCTCTTCTGCCCCTACCCCAGGGGTGTGTCCTGTCACCACTGCTCTTCTGCCTCTTCACCAACGACTGCACCTCCAGTGCACCCGGCGGTTCGACTCCTGAGGTTCGCACACGATGCGACCGTCATCGGCCTGATCCGAGGACGGCGACGCTTCTGCTGCTTCGCTCTCCTCCCTCTGCCACTTCCCGCGAGACTTCCGGGCCGATGACCTCGCCCCTTTGTCACTGTCCTCGTGGGAAAGGCAGTCCGGAGTCGAGCATTATTTTCCGTTTTGTAAAAAGGATGAGACATGACGAAGGCATTTAGCTAAACGCGCCGTCCGTCCAGTTCATAAGCATAAGGCTCATTTTTCCATCCATCGATCATTTCTCCAGTTTGACTCGGTCTGTCAACCTCAAATCAAAATATAACGGATACAAACCAGCTCTCACGCATACGCAAACGACATAAATATCTTTGGGTAGATGTTCTAAACAATTTTGTGCAGATGTTACTGTTGAAAAATAGGTAGTGTGGATAGAATTGACTCATTATTACTTCTTTGACTTTACCACCCACCAAAATCCTTTTTTACAGTGTACTGTCTGCTGCCTTTGTAAGATTATCTCTCACTAAGTGATGCTCCCGGCTTTGGAAGCTCCTGTGGCCAAACACACACACACACACACACACACACACACACACACACACACACACACTTCACAGAATCAAAATGATTTCCCTGTCATCTTTTGGAAGAAAACAAGAGCTGAATGGAAACGTGGGACATTAGTAAGTTCCCTACACGGGTTGTTCTTCTCACTTAAGATGAGATGGATGTTAAACAGACTGAAGACACTGGCAAACTGCCACCACCGGACATAAACACACAAACACCCCGGCCTTTAACTATCACAGCCACACTGCGGGTTTTCCCCCTCTTGACGGAAGTGTCCAGTCAGCACTTCTCTTCTTTGGTGCACTAAAATCCCCATTAACCATAAACCATTTTTGAGTGTATACCACGCGCGCGTGTGCGCGCGTGCGTGTGTGCGCGTGCGTGTGTGCGTGTGCGTGTGTGCGTGTGTGTGTGTGTGTGTGTGTGTGTGTGTGTGTGTGCGTGTGTGTGTGTGTGTGTGTGTGTGTGTGTGTCTGTGTGTCTGTGCAAGTGTAAGTTTGGGTGTTATCAAGTTAAATTGATGAGCAGAGATAGATGGTGACTTCACCATCTGGAAATCTTGTCTGGCTCTCCGCGCAAAAAACTGCTGACCCACGATTCAACTCTTCAACTCCCAAGGAGAGAGAGAGAGAGAGGGAGGGAGAGCGAGTGAGAGAGAGAGAGAGAGAGTGAGAGAGAGTAAAGGGGGAGGATGAGGGAGGGGAGGGCAGTACGCATGTTACAACTCTTTTATTTCCAGAGAGGACTCGGCCATTCAAATGACTTTGTTTGGACGTCAAGTTGGGTCGTCTGTGCACATGAGTAAAAAGCGATGACTCATGTTGTTTCCATCAGCGCTTGACAATGGCCGACACGCAGGGAATAAAGAGGATGTTACAGTAATGAAGTGTGGGTGAAGATGGCCGCCAGACACTTCAGTCCCCTCTGCACACACCTCACTGCACAAGCCATACAAATACATGTCACGTTCACATGTGGCCACTTACTTTGTATCGCAGACACATCCAAAGATCTGAGGTCAAGTTGAGCATTTTGTCCTGCACATGGACGAATCATAAGACCTGGACACAGCGTAGGAGGAGGGGGAGGTTCCACTGAAAGCTACTCATCGGCACACAAGCGCAAAAAAAGTAAGACTTCCCCCATTTGTCCTTCGTACAGCCCTGAATGCACACGCACGAGCGTGTTCCTCTGGGCCCTGTGGCTCTTGATGAATGTTCTCAATGTCTTTCAATGACCTGGATATGAAACCAATCAGACTCATGAAGCTCGAAAAACAAATATTTGCAGAGATCCGTTTCCATAAAATGAGCATACGTAAAGATTAAGGTCTTTTGAGGTTACATTGCGTGGCAAGTTGCAGTACCAGCTTTGGCCACCATGTCTTTTTTTTTTTTTTTTGCTAGGTGACTTCTGTGCATTGAGACCGAGTTTGGATGGGAAGGTGGGGGGGGGGGCTGCTCTAAGATATGGACCAGCATTTATAAAATCAACACCAACCTGTATTAAAGAAAAAAAAGATAAATCAGCGCACTGTGAAAATCTTGATATGAATCATTCATGACGTAAATAAGTCGCTTTCTCAAAGAACTCTACCAAAAATGACGTAAGAAAGTAAAACAATCAAATGTATCACACTGCCTTGCTCCCCGTGCATTTTCATACTCCCCATCTGGATGAACAGGAAAACCAAGTTGTAACTTTTAACTGACTAAAACACTAACTGTCGACCGCAGCGGCCACATTTCATGGAGCTGAACCACATCCAAGATTCCCATGATGTCTTCTCTGGCTCAGGCTGACAAGAACACATTTCAGTGGGACGCAAGAGTCGCTCGGCAAAAGTGCTGTTCACCAATTCTAAAATGATTTCCTTCTCTAAAGTCTCTGCACGGAGCTGCTTGCCCTTCACGGCCTCACACGTGCGCCACTATCAGTGGCCGAGCACAAAGACTTTTGTCGCGCACCGCGCTGATAAACGTACGCGGATCCGTCATGATAAGCCGCGCGATCTCTGATAGGACTCAGGAATCCTGAGGAGAGAGAAGCCAGCGGCTGCGCGGCCGACGGCCGGCAACGCGAAGTTAGTCGTCCTCTTCTTTCTTTCCCCTTCCTTCCTCCGGCCGAAGCAGGCAAACATCGACATAACAAAACACAATCACGCACGAGTGCCTCCCATCCCAGAGGAGCGCCGGCATCTGACCACTCAACCAATATGGTCTGAAGATTGATGGCCCCCACGGCCAATGGAACACATTCCTGCTCCACCAACAACAAATTAACCTCAAATGAAAAGTGGTCCGCCATGCTCCCAGCGCTCCCCTTAGAAACACAGGGATCCCCGTGACCCGGGAAATATTTTGTTTTTCCATACTCGCCGGAATCATGTCGAGGTGGAGCTTCTTTGAGTTATGGACTTCATCCACTGTCGCTGGGCCACTCCGTCCTTCCTCTCTCCTCAAGCAGAGATTGTGAACTAAAAGCCTGAGTTTGCAGATGTTCTGCGCAAAATGGAGTCTTGCAAATCCCATACATACATAGTAGAGATTGATATCACAGACGGATCAGGGGCAGCTGTGGTGGCTTGGCCTCGGACGGCAGCCACGGCAGACTACCAGCTACTAGCTTTACCGTTAGGATCAGTTTCTTTGTGTGTTTGGCTGCACGAGCAAACGATAGAATGCTGACTGAACGTGCATCATTACAAACGAGCGTTAGTGGAAAATTCCCCAATGCACCTTTAATTTTGATGAAATGTTTGTTATGTTTTTATGTTCATGCTGCTCAAATTGAGTGAGCATCTCCTTATTGTTGCTGCTTATGAGCCTGGTCGCAACAGTCCCACACTGAAATATGTGTGTAACCATGTATCCTCTGTGTGTGTTATCTCTGTTCAGCCAGGTGTGTTTGGCAACACAACATACATTTGTGTGTGTGAGTGTGTGTGTGTGTGTGACTGTGTGCGGGGGGGTTAGAGCCATTTGTTTAAGGCAGGTTGGATTTGAATGAGTCAGGGCCCGGATGATTCCTCCCTGCGCAACTACAGACAAGTGGTCTGCGTGTGTGTGTGTGTGTATGTGTGTGTGTGTGTGTGTGTGTGTGTGTGTGTGTGTGCGATCGTGTGTGTGTGCGTCTGTGTGTCCTCCCATCTGAGCTATTTACTGATATGAAAGAGGAAGGATGAGTTCTTTTACACACAGCTGGCTCATGATATCGTAACAAAAAGTTACCTTTTTTCTTATTTTGTTTTCTGCCAAACGTCTTTTGAGAAAGTGACGTTTTCTGATCAAGGGTGACAATAAAATATATTGATTGATTTTGTTTGAACAGAAAAAAAGACTAGAGGAGATGCGAAGATCATATTTTGCTCGACAATGCCATCATTTTACATTCACTGTCACCTAAATCTTACGCACCGGACCTTTAATATAAACAAACGATTGAACTAAAAGGAAGCCCTTTAAGCTTTCTGGAATCTTTCTCAGCGACACTGATAATTGATGGCTGTGGATGAACTACTTTCAACTGTCGTGACCTTCAACCCCACACGGGTGTTTTCTTTGGTCAGTGTCGGAGTCTTGGATTAAGAGGGAAGAGACGCTCCCCCTGCAAACACAGGTGGTGAACTAGACTGACCCGGATTCAAACCCTGACGTTTGATTTAAGTTTGGCCACATTACAAGTCATATCAGGGGGGGGGGGGGGCAGCAGCTCCGGCTCAATACTGAGAGTCAGTGGATATGAGACGTGATCCAAAAGAAACAGGGGTGGGGAGAGTAGAGGAGGGTGTGAGAGAGTGGTACTACCAGCTGATGCCTCAGTACGAATACACACTGGTACTCAGATAAGGATTAGATGCACAGTCATAAACATACACAGACAAAACTTATGGCTGCGAATAAATCTTTAACTTTGGAACTGACCACGGTCACAGTTCGTACACGCATATTTTATGAGCACTAACCTTTTAAAGGTGCAGTGTGTAAGATGTGGTGAGGTCTAGAGGTGAGGTTGCACGTTGTATCCATCACCTCGCCCTTCACCCTTCGGAACACGCAGGAGAAGCTGTGGTCGACTTCAGTTGTCATTAAAACTCAAAGAGATGTTTAGAACGTCCACTTTAGGTTACTGTAAAAAAACAACAACATGGCGGCCCCCGTAGAGAGGACCCGCTCATGATGTAAACATACATTCATGGGCTCATTTAAGGGGAATGGAAGAGAAATAATGATTTTAAATTCATGAAAGTCTCAGTATGTAATAGTTTTGTCTATATTTTTAGAAGTGACAAAAATGGCTGAAATCGTACACACTGCACCTTTAACATCTTACGCACAGGTGGACCAGTCTGCACATGCACCACTCACATAGGGTGCAGCTCATGTTGAGTAATGACGACTCCCCTCTCACAAAGTCTCTTTTAAACAATACCTGTATTTTTTTTCTTCTGTCAGACGGCAAATATTCGATTTGATCAAGATTATTATTTCAACTAAAACATGAAATAAAATAATGGTTATTTGGAAACAGAGGAGAGCAATAAGTCAGTATTAATGCACAGTGGAATGTCTTTTTTGTTGAGGCAGATGTGAGACAGAGGACAGAGGTAGAAATGTACAGAGACAGGCACAGGCACAGGCACACACACACACACACACACACACACACACACACACACACACACACTTTGGCTTGCTATCAGCTTGACTGGGTTGTGTGAAGTAAGTTATGTTCTGGCTGTGGCAGACGATGCTTCAAAGATACTATCTGTGTCTGAGGGTGAGCGGCCAAAGGAAGAACTTCCAAATCTGTACGTAAATATATTTTCGGAGCTGTAGCAACAAATCACAGCTCTCCACTTAATAGGCTGCTAACTCCTCCCAACACGGAGTGAAGCTGCGGTTAACAAACACCCGACAATGGGTTCAAACATCTGACCAACTCGACCGTCCTTTGATGTCTCTCACCGTTCACTTGAAAACGTCCTGAAAAGACCTCGAGATTCATGTTTGATTTCATCATCCATTAATCACATGAAGAATGAGGTCTGCTGAGACCTCGTCCTCATGTAACTGTGAATGTGTGATGATGATGATGATGATGATGATGATGATGATATTGGGGGAACATGCACTGTAGGTGCTTGTCTGACCTTTCCACAGGTCATGTTCGGAGGAAGTGCAGAGACTCAGACATAAGAAAATACCAAACAGACCTGTGTAAACAGACAAAAGCACAAAACTAGTTATATCTGATAAGAACAATCTACTGGTCCAAACAAGAGTTGTAAATATAAGGAATAAACACCGGGACCTTCTGTGGGTAAAACAGCCTCTTATCTCTGTGCGCACAACAACTGGGACGACCAGATGGACAGAAATGTACTAAATTAGCTAGCACCTGTCAGTCAGTGTTTATGTCCTGCTATAAGAAAAGTAAAAGAAAGGAAGTGGTTTGATGTCGAACTCATTTTACTTCAGGGGCCACAAAGGGACTAAATTGTTCTCAAGTGGGCCGGACCAGTAAAATGATAACAAAATGACCTATAAACAACAACAACGTCAAATGTTTCTCTTTTTTTTTAGTAGAAAAAGTACAACTAAGGTCGTGGATTGAATGAAAATACTCTTTACACTTTATATAATGAGTGAAAAAAATCTTCGCAAAAATAAATTGGAAATAATGTTTCCTAAGTCTGACACGCTACACCTTTAAATCGGGGAAACACAAACACGTAGGAGGTGAATTCTGTTCTCCTCCATCCCGACACTGTGGACATGACGAGCGCTGCGCTGACCCAACAATGTTCTCCATCCTCATCTCGTCCTCGTCACCTGCTCATTATGAGTCGGGGTCGTTCGGCCGACCAACACAGTAAAGTAGCCAAACGGGGAACCAGAGCAGAGCAGAGCAGAGCAGAGCAGAGCACACGGCCCATGCAGCCAATGAAAGTTCTGGCAAGCAAACTGAGAGCAACACTGAAACAGATATGAGACCTGGAGGAGGGACGGAGTGTGTGTCGGGTTCAGCAGCTGGTCAGCGCACAGAGTTTCACTAAAACGCGGAGAAAAAGAAGAGGCAACATTCTTGGCTTGTCGTCACATAAAAGCGGAGAACTTTAAAAACGGTTTGATCTGGTGGGGCTGGAACAGTGTCAGTGCTTCCTCTTCTGCAGCAAATTCATGTTGCTTCAATTATCCTGGTTAATCTAAACAACTGTCAGCTTTTAAGCCTCTAATCTACGATCCTCTGGTGTGGGTTTCAGCCTCACGTTAGACACCGTGCTCCCAACACCTGAAGGAACCGGGTTCAATTCACTTTGTGTTTTGCTCTCTATGAGGAACGTCGGGTCTTTCTGATGGACCAAAAATTATGTGAGTGACATCCATGATCCTGACCAGTCCATCAATAAAACATATCGCTCCTGCAGAGATTGAAAACAGTCCTGCATATTAACATCAATGACGATTTTGTGATTTTTTTGCCAGGCAGAAATTCACATTTGTCATATTTCATCGACAAACAATCCTCATCTCCATCCTACCAGTCCAAAGACCAAGTACAGGCCCGAGTCCTGAACACCAGTCTGACTCGAGTACAACGACAATACTCAGACCATCCATCTATCAGCTGTGTGTGTGTCTCAGTAATGCACAGCTTATGGTCAAACCCCCAACCCTCTGGTCTGAGGACAGCTCCTCCAACCCCTCAGCCACAGCTGCCTCAATGTGGCATATGGTTATACAGTGGATGTGGGTCTATGTGTACCTGTGTTTTTGTAGTATGTGTGTAAAGGGGGGGGGGTCTAAAAAGTCATGTGGCCTCCTGCTGCAGAGTGACCGCTCTCCATGATGAAGCACCAGACACATTCCAGCACTTTAATAACAAATGGGCTGACATGGAATGATGATGGTGGGCTATAGGTTCAGTCATCGAGGACAATAATGGATGGTTCCAGCATTGTGCCGCTCGCTCGGTCCGGAGGCATCTCGGGCCGGGACGAGGAAATAACAACGTGATAAACGCCCTTGTTTTCCCGGGGACTTTCACATGAGCGGACTTGAATTCAGCTCATTCGGCCCAGTAGGGGAACGGATCGTTCAACCCTCGCTGTTTTCATCTCTATCTTCTGTTTGTTTTCTTTCCGTCCGACTCCCCTGCAAATCTCAACCTTCTATTTCTAGTCGCACATGTTGCTCTTGGAGAACGGCCCGACTTTACTTCCGACATGACGAAGCACGAGCGAAAACAAACACAGCTCGTCCTTATCAGAGAGACACGGAGAGAGATGACCACGATGGCAGCGGGCGGGATCTCAATGGGCCTGCATTTGATGACCTTTGACCCCCCCCCCCCCACACACACACACACACACACACACACACACACACACACCACTGGACAGGTCATTAGGGGCCGTACAGAGCATCATCAGTCAACAACTAACAGATTACTATCGATTCTCATTTTTTTTCGCCCCCATCCAAATAGTTGTTTCACACAAAAACAGCCCATCCATCAATTTGTTGATTAGTTATCAAGAGGCCATTCAAGAAAATGTTTATATCCAGATTAGAATGTTTACTTAAAGGTGTAATGTGTACGATTTTGGTGAAATGATTTGAATATTGATCGGCAGACAGTGTATATAAACTTATTAAGACTGTGTGAGTGGGTCCTTTCAGTGGATGCGGCCATGTTGGACCATGTTTACAATGGAGCACGATGGACAAACTTCAGAGGCTCTCCCACATGCTTAGACAGTTGTGGTAAGGTTTGGCTGTAACGTGCCACTTTACCACCAGATGTCACTAAATCCTATACCTTCAATAACACAGCACACAGGAAAGTATTATCTTATCTGATAAATGTTTTCCAGTTATGAATATCTATTACGAGCGAGGAAAACACATGAGAACAAATAACAGACAGGAAGTGAGTAAATCAAAGTGCTGACCTTTGTGTATCAGTAAATCAGACACTGGAGCCGTTTCTAAAATTACTGGTCAACAGAATGTGAACACTGAACGTCAACATAGGAGAAAAAATACAAACAAATGGACCTTGGTTTTAAAATACTAAAAGACAAGCAGGAAGGGTTTGTGAATTTAAACTGGATATGTTGTCGCTTCTGTAGAATTTGTGGCTGTGGAACCCCTGTGCTCCAATCCACAGTGTTGCAGTGGGTAATATGCAACCATAACAACCCTCAGTGTGAGTCTGAGCTTCATCTACTAATAAGTGACAGTGAAATGAAAAATGACTTTTGCACTTTGAGTAATTATCACCATCATGACCTTTTGAAATCATTGAAAAACTTGTTTCTTTGGTGACAGGCCCTTTACTAGGACACCACCCACAAACACCATATCATTAGTTGGGACAGCAACTTTAAAACTGACCTGATAGTTGACTTGTATTCTAAAACAAGACTTTTGACACCCGCAACTAGAGAGGACTTCATGAAATATTTTCATAGACTGACAAATGACTTCAACTCTAATGGAACAAACATTTGAACTGTTATTTTCAAACAAATAAAGTCCTGCCAGCACCTCCTCACATCCTCAGAGCAAATCAAGAATGAAATTAAAACAAGACCCGTGTGTATCCTGTACACACACATGCAGCCCACAATGAAAGTCTTAACAACAAGCCAGAGAGGCAGACACTGTTAAAGCATAGACAGTAGCCAGAAGTTAGCGAAATAGCTAGTTCTCCCTCTGAGCTGTCCTCCCGCTGCCATTTCCTCCACTGAAACGACGTGATTGGTTGAAATACCCGTCACAATTAGTTCACCACATGAAACTTTACAATAAGCCAGAGAGGAGTACACCAACGAGGTAGAGATGATACCCAGAGGTTAGTGAGATCAGTCAATGTCTACAGAGCTGTCCCTCTGGCTCCGCCCCCTTCACTGAGGTTTGACCTGCAGTTAGACGATACACAATCAAGTGATGTAAGGGCAAAGCTGACACCAGAGGGCTGATAGGAGACACGGAATGTGACATTTGATTTTTTTTTTGTTTTTTGTTTTTTTTAAGTGTGGCCTTCTCTTGCGAGCTCTTGCTCAACACAATGATGGACTTCACTTTAAATTTGAGATGGTGCAAAGTCATGTACTCGAGAGTACAGTGGAAAAGGTCTCGTGTCAAGACCGAAAAGTCATGACTCATCATGAGGTAAGTACCAGGCACGACTCCAAACAGAGAGCAAAATCTCAAATCTGGTCGTGTTTGGCATTTTTACGAGGTGGGTGATGATTTAATGCGACACCACGCAACTGGAAGTGAGCAACAGCGCCCTCTACAGTCCCATGTGACTTACTGAGCTATTTCTTTTCCAGCGGCTAATTGCTACGCAAACCATCTAAAGAGACCAAACGGGATCCCTCCCAGCATCACTTGTTAATCAGTTACTCCAACAGTGACTGATGAGATAAAGGTTCGCTCAAAATCTCCAGATCAGTCCTTCATGGTCCAGCGTTGGATCATGCACACGGAGGGGATTTGAACTTTCCCTGTCATTTTGATATTTATAACTTTGACCTTGCTCAAAATGAAACTTGTGGCAGGTCAAAGAGAAAATATTGCCCTCCAGTGAGATCATAAACTTTCCATTTTGCTTGTATTTGATTTACTCTTTAATTCATTCTTTATCTCCTGGGTCCTGCCTCTCCAACATACCGGGGGGTCATTCAGACGTGTCCCCCGAGCAGCGCAGGCCCACTCAGGGTGGAGGGCAGGA
>JAFBJT010110109.1:81066-95690 GCA_016785325.1 Chascanopsetta lugubris | reverse complement strand
GATGACAAGATACGTAAATGATCCAAATATATACAATCAAAGAACAAATTAGGACAGCTTGTTTTTGTTTATTTACTTTTAATCAAAGAGCTGTGATTTTTAAGGGTGTGTTTATCATTGTATAAATCTCTGACTCATATTTATGTTTCACGACTCAAATGAAACCTTCCTTTATAATTATGAGACGCAGTCACTTTGATCTCCCATGATCCTTTGTGCCTCACGGTGTGACTCACCTCCGTCTACTTTCACAATAATAATGGCGCGAGCGCGGCGGGGACGCGCAGCCTGAAAGTTCCAGGTAAAGCAAGGAGGCGGAGCGCGCGCACGTTTGTGGCCATTTGGTTCACACGCGCGTCAAGGAAGAGAGAGCGAGACAGAGAGAGGGGGAGAGAGAGAGAGTCACTTGGGGAGAGAGAGAGAGAGAGAGAGAGAGAGAGAGAGAGAGAGAGAGAGAGAGAGAGAGAGAGAGAGAGAGAGAGAGAGAGGGAGGGAGGAGAGAAACACACACGCGCACGCACACGCACACACACACACACACATACACATACACACGGCCAAATTGAGCTTTATCTATCGCGGTGGGTCACTTAATCAGAGCAGACTGGAGCCGGAGGAGCCGCAGACCTTCATCATAAAGAGCTACACAGAGCACATTGCTACACACAGGGAAGAGAAAACACACACACACACACTCTCACACACACACACACACATACAGAGCAGACACGGAAGAAGGTTGACTGAAAGAAGAGGCAAAGAGAGAGAGAGAGAGAGAGAGAGAGAGAGGAGGACATACGGAAAGTTGAACTTGTCGGTACCGAACCCTCGTAGCAAACCGGATACAAAGCAGCGGGCTGAGGCGTAGAAGAAGAACCCAGACAGGAGAAGAAGAAGAAGAAGGAGAAGAAGAAGGAGAAGATGCCGCGGGTGGTTCCGGACCAGAGCAGCAAGTTTGAGAATGAGGAGTTTTTCCGCAAGTTGAGCAGAGAGTGTGAGGTGAGTGTGTGTGTGTGTCCAACACACTGAGTCCATTCACACACACACACACACACACACACACACACACACACACACACACGCACACACACACACACATACAAACACGGCGGAAATAAAGAGACAAGGAGGCTCTGTAGAGAAGAGGAGCATGTTGACTGAACTGTCCATTTGAATTCCAAAACTGAAATAAAACCCTTAATATGATTTCTTTCTTTTCCCTCTGATTCTTTGTTGTTCATTTTTAATTGTCTCCTTTTTTCCTCTCCTTTCTCAGCCTCAGTCTCGTGACCTTAAAATCTAATGTCTGTTTACATGTCCCTCTGCACAAAGAGATAACATTAAGATGCATGTGGCTCATCCTCACCCTGCACAGGGAGCATCCACACAGCCTCACACACACATGGTGTGTACACAAGTTTGTGTGTGTGTGTGTGTGTGTGTGTGTTGTTAAACTGTGTGTTTCTCCTTCATGTCTTTCCCCCCATGTAGATCAAATACACTGGCTTCAGAGACAGGCCTCATGAGGAGAGACAAGCTCGCTTCCAGAACGCCTGCAGGGACGGACGCTCAGAAGTGGTGAGTCCAACGCTGGATAATGTCCTCATCTGATTACTGAGACTCAAAATGAGAGTTGGGGTGTTTTATTAGACACAAACACACACCATCACATGTCAGTGTTAGGGTGTGCACACACACACACACCGATACACACACACAGACATGATATAGACATGGAGCTGATGTGTGTAGTCCGCATGGCCTTTTGTTTGCTGTGGACCCGACGGGTCTGAGTGTGAGATGAAGAATCATTTGATTTGGTTCCATGCAAATGAAAAAGAATGTATGTGTGTCTGAATTTGATCATGTGAACATGTTTACTTTACAAAGGAAATGATGCAGAAAACATCTGCATTTACATATTTGGCACCGTTTAGATCTTAACGTGTAGTTCTGTGAGAAGGTTAAAGGTTAAACTGTGTAATTCCAGTTCAAAAGGCTCATCGGGTTAATTTAATGACCTCTTCAAATATCATATTAGTATCGTAATCGTTGACTCCCGAACAAGCTTATGGGCGTTATTCATATGCCTTTAGTTTTAACAACAGAGAAAACAACGTGTGAAATGCAAAATTCATCTGAAGAGAGAAACCTTCAAAATCCTCTTAAGTGTTGTTGCACGGTTGTCACCAGTTAAACAGACAACAGCATCAGCTCTGTGTGTGTGTGTGTGTGTAGTGTCCCTGCAGAAGGAAGTAGATGTGTTATCAGACATGCAGACCCACCAGGCGTAACTACACTCACACACATCACTTCTTCTCTGTGCATTGTGCTGCTGCTGCTGCCGCCATCATCATCATCATTTTCATCATCATCATCTTCATCATCATCTTCACTTTGTTTTTCCAATAACACACATTAGCATATCGCACCAAGCCTCTGTGCTTCCAAGAAAACAATAATTTGGGGCCTTAAATCAGTCACCTGACGTAAATATCGCCCGTCATGTCTAATTTTAGGAAGTTGACAAACCCGTTGACGCAACAACACAAAACACCAGCCCCGCCATAAATAGCATTAACTGTTGACGTAGGTGAGCGAGAGATTTTTTTCCTTAGGAAACGCTCTTTGTTGTGCGTGTGATTTATAAGCCGCATGATTGATTGATTAATGACGGGGAGAACAACAGCATCAGCAGCTGATAATTAAAATAATCATTTATTCACTAGCTGAGTTGAGCGGAGATGTTTTGCCGTTGACTCAGAGCCGAGTTCCACCGTGGTGTCGAGTTAGACCACATATATGAAGGAGCAGCTCATGGTTGGCTGCTGCTGCTCCTGCTGCTCCTGCTGCTGCTGCTGCTGCTGCAGGAGATAGTTTGTTGTCACGCAGCTGAATGCGTCTCCCTCCGCTTCCAAACCACACTCGTGCGCAGCCACGTTTTTCAAACGCACCCGTCGGTTCCAGCTCCAGGTGGATGTGAGGACTGAAAGTTTCAGCTGTTTTTATTGTCACCTCCTCTGAAGACATGATGTTTTCATTGCTGTTGGGTTTTTAGCAGCATTGCAAAATATATCTAATATACCAATATGTCGCAGTAGTAGTAGTAGTACCTGTTTTGACCTTTGATCTTCTGCTTCAGCTGAGGCCGAACCGTCTCTGTATGAACCCACATGCTATTCATCTAGATTCAGATTTTTATTTGGATCCACACCAAGACGCATACGTCCATGTGCATGTTTTAATCAATATCCAGGAATTGTTCACTAAAAAATAAACAAAAACATTGCTCTCAAAATGTTAAAGAAAGTTAACAGAAATCCTGGATCCAGATCTGCAACAAAAGTCAGTGCAATGAATAAATGTAGTTTCAATTCTAATTGTTAATATCAGTGAACCGGTTCAATTTGCTGCCGACTGGGATATATATATATATATATATAATATATATATATGTATATATNNCAATTTGCTGCCGACTGGGATATTATATATATATATATATATATATATATATGTATATATATAATATATAATTTTTTTTCTTTTTTTTCTCAAGGTGAATAATATCAACTATATCAAAGACTCAATACTTTGCTTGCATTTAAAAGAAAACATCTGTGTACATGCAGTAGTAGTATCTGATTTCAGAGCACATCTACAGTACATGGTGATAACATGGTCAGTCGGCCTCGACGGTTTTGCCTGTCCAGTGATACTCTCATATTCATTTCACTCAATGTTTTGTGATCGCCATTTTAACATTGTGGCTGACAGGAGATTTAGAGCATTTTTAGATACGTTTCCTAAATGCTTGATGTGCCGTTGTGCTTATTAATTTGCAAATAGTAGAAAGTATATACAATATATGAATATATATATATAATATATACATATATTAGTGTGTGTGTGTGTGTGTGCGCTGACCTCATGTTTAAGTGCAGCTGAACCTGTTTGCCCCTTTCCTGTGTTGTTGAGGAGGAGCAGTGAGCGCAGCACCTGTATCTGCCATGGGCAGTTTAGAACTTTTTAAAGCGAGTCCAGACTCATTCATATCGTCGTTCCCGAATCACTGTCGTCTAAAGCCGTTGGTCTCGAGCTTCCTAAACCGCGTCCTCGGCGGCAGGTTAGGTCGCTGGCGATGCCTCACGTGGCAACGCCTGCCGCCTCAGTCACCCGCCAGGTATTTTTCACAAACATGCCGTCATGCTCGCAGCAGGGCGGCGCGCGCGCGTCTAGTCTTACCATCACTTTAGTGGGACATGATGTGTCTGTATGGCTGTCTGTCTGCCTGTCTGCCTGTCTCTGTGTCTGTCTGTCTGCCTGTCTGTCTGTCTCTGTGTCTGTCTGTCTGTCTCTGCAGCCGTCTGCGTGTGTTTGTCTGCATGTTAGCCTGTCGGTCTGTCTGTCTCTCTATATGTATTTGTCTGTCTGTCTGTCCATCTGTCTGTGTGTCTGACATCATGTGTACCCGTCTGTCTGTCCAACCAGCACCGTTTTCTCTGTCTGTCTTAAGTGTCTCTCTGTTTGTCTGTCTGTCTGTCTGTCTCTTTCCATTTGTGTGTCTGTCTGTCCATTTATCTGTCTGCCCCTGTTGTCCGTCCGTCCGTCTGCCTGTCTGTCTGTCCTCACTGTATTTATAAGTCGGGTGCGCAGCGAGACAGGAGGTCCCTGGTTTTTAATGGTTTGACGGCAGCTGTGACATCATGTTGCTGATTTAACCATCGAGCAGACGCCGCTAAAAGACCTCGGCTATTTTCACGTCGGGAGCCAACGAGCGTCTGACACAATGAGACTCGAACGCGCTGCTCTCAAGGATCAATGTCTTTCACAGACGTGACACGTCCACTCAAAAAACGAGCGAGCTGGACATGAAGTTTTACACAGGCGATGTATCTGATTTTCATCCTGCACTCGACGATGTTCTGTTGATGTTTCACTCGGACAGTTTTAGAGAACGATCACATGCAGAGTTTGACGTGATGGGAAACGTTGATCAGAGGACCGTGTTTCCTCGCCCGTGTCACATGTGACTGTGCGTTGCGCGTCAGGACGACACAGCCGTTCCTGCGCAACTTCCAGAAGCGCAGGGAGTTGTGCACAGTGAGAGTTTAGTTCGTCTTTGAAGTCACAAATGGAAATGTTTTCTCTTGTTTGCATTCTTTGATCCCAGCAGACGAGAGCGTATCGATTTAAACTTGTTGATTGACCTTTTTATTGTGTGAGAAAACACAAGATACTAATTGAAGTATTTCTGATACTCAGATGAAGAATAGATGCAATTCTGCCGTCTGATGTCTTTTGATGTGTTTTGCCGGCTATTACACACATGTAACTTTTATCTATTTTACATGTGCAAGTTAACATGTGGAGAATCAACATAAACATGTTAAATATATGAAAATGAAGTGTAGTCAGCCTTATTTCACAGTTATGGCTTCCTTATCAGGATGCCCTATTCGTACTTTACCATTTTAACACACACACACACACACACACACGCACTCTAGAGGCAGGAGTCACGTGGTGACTTAAACGTTCAGGATTGATTTGATAAATGAGACGATAATTCAAAGCAAATTTTCTTCTGCTTGGCTCATTAGAGATGAGTCACTTTGTAAACTACTATTGATTTTCCTGCTGCGCTGCCCCCTCTGTTTACTTCCTTTATTTCATTTCCTTTGTTCTCTTCCTTTTTTGTTGTCTCTTGTTGTCCACTGACCCCCCCCTCCTCTCTCTCTCTCTCTCTCTCTCACTGACTTTCCCTTCATTCATCTCTCCATCTTAACAGCTCTTGTCAGCTTTCTCTTCATCTCGCTTCCACTATTTAATTTCTCTCGCTTCCAGTCCCTCTCTTTATTTTTTGATACTCTCTCTCTCTCTCTCTCTCTCTCTCTCTCTCTGCTTCCCCCTCTCTCTCCTCTTCCCTCCTCCATCAGCCTCTCCTTCCCTCTCTTTCTTTTCCAGCAGTAGTAGGCAGCAAATTGGTATCAGATGGTTGTAATCCAATACTTCAAATACAGCAGAAACGATGACTCGGGTGTTCTTTGAGCTCTCCTTGCAGTGTGTGTGTGTGTGTGTGCGTGTGTGTGTTTTTCCCCTCTTTGTGTGTCCATGTACACTCTTAATAATTTTCAGCCTTCTTCTTCCTCTTCTTCTTCCTCCTCTCTCTCCGCCCGGTGTTGCTCTCTCCTTCCTTCACTGTTTCTCTTTCATGCGTCTCTGTGATGAGGAACAGATTTGACAGGCTGCATAATTCATACGCATCCAGCTTCAGTCGCAGCCCTAATGCCCTTAGTATCGATCTGTCCCAGAGAAGATCACACACACACACACACACACACACACATGCACACACGCACAGACAATAAGGACACACATGCATTAAAAATCAAGCATTTCTAACTTGATTTTCTGTCTCTCTATAATTCATTGCTTTCTGACTGCAATAGAGAAATGCATTCTATTGATTTTAATTTTATTTATGTCTTCGTGTGTGTGTGTGTGTGGGTGGGTGAACGTGTGTGTCTGTGTTTATCTTGAGAGAGTTGTTTTACTGAAATCAGAGCGGTCGAATCTCCATTATGATGTGATTACATGTGTGTGTGACGGGAGCAGGCCACAAGTTCACTGTGTGCTTTTGTTTTCAGAGGAAAGTGGTTTGGACCCGGGAGCAGGAGAGTGAATCGGAGGGTTTGGGGGAAGGATAAGGAGGAAAATAACTTTTATGTCAACTATGAGTTCATCTGATTGAAACCCCTCTGGGCAAATATGATATGATTTATTCCAGCATTCTCACAGATTTGCAAAAAACAAATGTTAGCATGCTAACTCACCCCCGTCTTAAAGGGCGCAGTCATACTCTGCTCTGTTTTCGAATGTATGTGAAATGTGGCTTGAAGACAACATCCCCAACATTTTCCACAATCAAAGATTATAATTGTGTTTGTTTTGGAATCTTCATGCCCCCTAGTGGTAGTGTGCGGGAACGGAAACAATATAATGCAGCTTTAAGTTATTTTACGCTGGTCTTTCATAATTGACCCCCTATCATTTCTCTCTCTCTCTCTGTCTGTCTGTCTGTCTGTCTGTCTGTCTGTCTGTCTGTCTCTCTCTCTCTCTAGGCCTTTGTAGCCACTGGTACCAACCTCTCGCTCCAGTTCTTTCCAGCCAACCTGCACGGAGACCAGCGACAGGTCCCTACGAGGGAATACGTCGACTTTGAAAGGGAGACAGGAAAGGTAGGATGAGAGCATCCACACACACACACACACACTCAAACCCTCAAAGATATATCCACTCACATTTCACTCTCCTGCACTTCACCTGCAGCTGAGATCACACAGCTTGAGTTGCAGCCGTTGACAGTCAGCAACAAGTTATTCTGATTAAATGATCAAAAATCATCTTTAGTTGAACATCAGACATTTTAACGTGTGTATTCATCCCAACTCCACTTTCATCTTTTTTGGCGACGTTTGACTGAAATCATTTCTGCAGAGACGTGTCCGTCTCCTCCTACGCGTTTGCTTTCTGTTCCGCTTTTATGTCATGAAATGAAAATGACTTCAACAAAAAAGAAGAAATCTCTTTTGTGAAACTCAGGTTTCATTCCCCTGATCAGACATGTGTCAGGATGTGTAACATGTGTGTGTCTGGTTGAAGCTAGAAATCCTTGATCCTTGAATTCTTGATGATATGTAAGTGAGCAACTAACTCTAATTATTGTTTAAAACGTTGCTGGCTGTGTTCAGCAGCGTTTCAAACATGGCGTTTTAAGTCATTTTCATGCCCTACTTCTCCACATAAGCCACTTTTTACACTCCTTTCTACAGTTGCTCACTTTCACTCAGTTTGTCATAAAAATATAATAACACCCTGATAAAATATGAATACACTTATTATAAACACCTGACGTGGCACATGTAACCGCTCTCTGATACAAGTGGAAGTAGTTTATCTGAAATGTGTTCCATGTGGCACATTTGCTCCATTTCATGTTCCACGTAATTCACAATTCCTTTACTTGTTAACGAGTCGGGGCTCTTGCATCAGCCTCACAGAGTGGACCAGTCATACTGCGACTCATGGTCACACTGGCCATAGTGGTGGAATCATGGCTGGTCATCCTGTCACATGATGGATCATTAAGGAAAAAAACATTTCAAGAAAAAAAGTGAAACAATAGAAGATATAATATGCTGCTGTTGTCACGGTGATATTCACCGTACACAATACACTGGATCTTTAACTGTGTTTACGTGTATGTTAATTGTCTCCCCTGGTGCTTCTGTGTTCGTGTGTGTGTGTGTGTGTGTGTGTGTGTGTGTGTGTGTGTGTGTGTGTGTGTGTGTGTGTGTGTGTGTGTGTGTGTGTGTGTGTGTGTGTGTCAGAAGGCCCTCCATGGACACTGGCCAGCTGAAATGAATGCTGGCTGGCAGCTCATTAAAAATGCATTCTGGGAGAATCAATAGACCTCCTTGGCCCAGAGCTGACGGACTAATTCCACACACTGTTAATTATTTAACACAAGTGCTCTGATAGTTCGGAAAGGTGTGTTTGTGTAAGTGTTTGTGTGTGTGTGTGTGTATGTGTTTGTGTGTGTGAGTCACACAGAAAGAATGTTTGCAGTTTTCTTTCTTTGTCACCTTAGTGATGCCACCTTAAAGAAGTCTCTCTCTCTTTCTCTCTCTCTTTCTCTCTCTTCACTTCTTTTGTAATAGTTCTTCATATCTCTCTCGTATAGAAACCGACAGGTGAGTGCAGAGTGTGATGTCATGAGTGCACTGTACTGGAAAAAGATGTATTGTTATGGAAATGCACAGCGGCTCCAGTGTTGAGCCTTTGTTAGTTCAGTGAAGACTGTGAGTCTACCAGAATTCGAGCTTTAATTTACACACACACACACACACACACACACACACACACACACACACACACACACACACACACACACACACACACACACACACAGCATCTGCCACCTCTGGAGCTCCCTGCAGAATACAACTGTCAGGCCAAGGCAGAAATCTTGTGAACGTTGCAACTTCCCGTTTAATTACTGTCACCCCACAAACACAAGCACACACACACACACACACACACGAACGCACGCACGCAGACAGACTTTCACAAGCACACACACAAATCTGTCATGCATGAGTGGAGGTAGTTGCAGTCTGTCTTACAAAATAATCTTCAAACCCCCAAAGATTTAAAGGTACAGATGAGCTGAACGGGGTTCGAGAAGGATGAGACAGTCGCCCATGAGTGGTGATTCAGACCGAGCTACCAGGCTGCAGTTTGGCCATTTCTCCTTCTCTTTATTTTCATTACTTCTCCCCACATATTTCTCTCTGTCAGACTCCCCCACCCTTACTCCCCGCCCCCCATCTTTCCTCTGTTTATTTTTCTTGTGGCATTTTATATGAACATCCACGCTGTAACTCCCCCGGTCCCTCTCTTTTTCCTTCTTTCCACTCCTCGTGCTTTTCTGCTCGCATCCTCGTTCCCACCGTGCACCCCCCTCCCACTCTCCCTCTGTTCATCATCTTCTCCCTCCATCCACTCTACCGCACCCTCCTCCCCCCTCCCCTCCCCCCGCCGCCGCCGCCGCCATTCGTCCCTCTCTCCCGATTCCAAACACAGATGATGCCAAACCAAAAGGGTAGCACAGCCAGGTTAAACTTGGCGGCCAAATGCACTGTGTGTGTGTGTGTGTGCGTGTGCATGTGTGTGCGTGTGCGGTTGGGGTTGGGGGGCGTTCGAGACTAGAAGCGCACTGTCGTTGCAGCCTAATGGGAGCCAGCTGTGGCGGAGGTTAATTTTAGTGCTATAGCTGCTAACTCGCTCGGAAGCATTAACCCTGTGCTGGATATGAATGGTGGCATCAACAGCCTCAGTGGCATCTGACTTCTTTACACTATCAAGTTGTGAAATCACACAGAGAAGTGCCTGTGTTGTTAAAGTCACGTTACTCATTGTATACTGTAGCAACTTCCTTCATACCTCAACCTTCATACTTGGATTTGTCCTGGGATAGTTTCATCATGAACCCCCCCCCCCAAAACAAATTGCACTCTCCCTTTGTGCGTCAAAGCCTATAACTTGGCCCTTTACTCCATATATGCTCTGTGCAACAGTGCCCAGAGCTATTTGCTAACTGTTCTTTACCACACATGCAGCCAATCAGATCACACACATTCTGCTGCATTACTGCTCGTGCCTGCAAGTGGCACAAATGAATTATTTTGACCGTGAATTTTGCACAGACTGATCCTCGTCATCCTCACTTGTCCAGATGTTAAGATGGCCCTTTGAAGATGCCTCACAAAACAAAACTGATTAACACAAAGCTACTTCTCATTTCCACTATGCTCCCATTTCATTTTCACTTCAGCGTCAAAGTGAAGGGGCCTTCGCTGAGCCGACTCTTCTGGGCCCAAACTCTTTCCCTTGTCTTGAAGCTGTGGCTCGGGAGCCGTCTCTGTTACCGATCAGCTGCTGCTGGCAAATTCATATCCGAGGATGTGACTCTGGACCTTGAGATTAATAATGATAATAATAATAATAATGGTAATAATGGAAACCCACAGGAATCAGATTGTCTCCATGTTAATGTGTCTGTGTCTGTGCATGCTGATGCAGCACTGCCCCTGCATGCTGATCAGATGATGGCGCCAGACTGACGTAGGCTGCACACAAGCAGGATAAACAATAAACAAAAGCAAACACGGAGAGAAAAGAGTGCGAAAGAGGCAGATACACAGGAGGAGAGATTAGTGGTGAGGAGGAGGAGGAGGAGGAGGAGGAGGAGGAGTGAACGCGAAGCAGATGACGCTCTGTCAGCGACATGATGGAGGAGGGTGGGCTGTTGAGGGGGAAGTTCAAACACACGACACGGAATGGAAACACACATGTGCACTTCTTCGTTCATTCTCACAGGAAGGTATTTCCATGTACATGTGTTTTTCTAAATGCAGACGCAGCACATTTGAACTTGATGTCAGAAGCAGCTGGAGGGAATCGAATCAGTAATGTCCACTGAAGTCAAACCGATGTGTTTGAGATTTATTCTGCATGAGGATGCAATTTGACAAGCTCCATCGTCTTTGTCCAACAAATCTAATATTCACTCTAATTTTGCTTATTTCAGAATTAGTATTTATTCCCCTCCGACTTCATTTTGGCTTTTCGTCCACACAGACCTGTTCAAATTGTGAAGAAGAAAAAAAGTCCCCCTCAAGCCTGGTTACTGTGAGCTGGCTTATCAGATGCAGTTGGGGGGGGGGGGGGCTGGGGCTGTTTTATCACAGTGGGTAACACCTGGGCCACATTGGCTGCGTGAGCACCGTGGAATGTCATCGGATTTACTGCTTGTTCACATTGGTTGTATTTTAAGCAACAGTGCCACAGTGTGGTTTCTGGCATGATCGTTGGATTCCCTTCAAACAGAAGCACGTCTATAGACACACACTGACACCACAATGTGAAGCTTTATACCCGTCGTTGCTGTGATAACAAGTAAAGCCCTGTGAAAACAAAGGAATTGATTCAACAACCTGGAAAGTGCTTTTACTTTGAAATGGTCACAGGAAGTGGTGGACGAGTCACAGTCCCCCCCCCCCTCTGACCAGGTGCTTGCACTACAATCGTTTCACATGGGTTTTCTGCATTTGTACAAACCCAATTCCTGACGTTTTTTTTTTTTTTTTGGTGCTTCATTTCTGTTGGTTGTTCTCCAGACCTCATGATTAGATAGTATCTTTATTGTTCTGTTGAATGTGTTATAATAAAAGGGGCAAATGTGGACACAGCTGGGAACTGTGTCAATATTTTTATTGTACTTATGCAGCTCCGCAGCTCCACACCTACAACAAACTTTGCTGTTCAGCAACCGGCGGTCCAACGCCTCACACGATATTGATTCAGATAGAGCACATGCACACGTCGTATCGCAGAAGGTCAGCACTTCTAATTTAATCAATACTAAAGGCTGTTTATGCAGTGTGATACGTTCAAGATGGTCTGGTTCACAGTCGGTAGCAGATTATGATGTGGTGACTGTTCACATCCTCCCACAGCTGCAGCACCAGACGACTCACTGGCGTGGTTCGGGGGGGGGGGGTATGCGGGGGGGGGGGGGGGGGGGGGGGGCGGGGGCTGTTTTATCACAGTGGGTAACACCTGGGCCACATTGGCTGCGTGAGCACCGTGGAATGTCATCGGATTTACTGCTTGTTCACATTGGTCGTATTTTAAGCAACAGTGCCACAGTGTGGTTTCTGGCATGATCGTTGGATTCCCTTCAAACAGAAGCACGTCTATAGACACACACTGACACCACAATGTGAAGCTTTATACCCGTCGTTGCTGTGATAACAAGTAAAGCCCTGTGAAAACAAAGGAATTGATTCAACAACCTGGAAAGTGCTTTTACTTTGAAATGGTCACAGGAAGTGGTGGACGAGTCACAGTCTCCCCCCCCTCTGACCAGGTGCTTGCACTACAATCGTTTCACATGGGTTTTCTGCATTTGTGCAAACCCAATTCCTGATGTTTTTTTTTTTTTTTTGGTGCTTCATTTCTGTTGGTTGTTCTCCAGACCTCATGATTAGATAGTATCTTTATTGTTCTGTTGAATGTGTTATAATAAAAGGGGCAAATGTGGACACAGCTGGGAACTGTGTCAATATTTTTATTGTACTTATGCAGCTCCGCAGCTCCACACCTACAACAAACTTTGCTGTTCAGCAACCGGCGGTCCAACGCCTCACACGATATTGATTCAGATAGAGCACATGCACACGTCGTATCGCAGAAGGTCAGCACTTCTAATTTAATCAATACTAAAGGCTGTTTATGCAGTGTGATACGTTCAAGATGGTCTGGTTCACAGTCGGTAGCAGATTATGATGTGGTGACTGTTCACATCCTCCCACAGCTGCAGCACCAGACGACTCACTGGAAAGCACCAGGCTCACTCGCAGTGTTTAAACATGGTGGCAAAAAGTCAACATGACTGATACATACTCCTAATCAATGTCAGCGAAATAGTTTAGCTGTGTGTGTGTTGCGTGTGTGTGTGTGTGTGTGTGTGAGACATCATCGGTATCACCACCATGAACTTTTTAAGAATGTTAATGTACTTTGATTAAGAACAAGCACTTTTCTCTCTTTCATTGGGTACACACACACACATACACACACACACACACACACACACACACACACACACACACACACACACACACAAAGGCTTCAAAATGATTTCTTATCTGTTGCCTCTATTCATGTCTAATGTTCAGGATTCTTCTGTGTTGCATGTGAATCATCTTCCAGTTTGTGTCTGTTAGTCACTGTGTATTAGTGTGTGTGTGTGTGTGTGTGTGTGTGTGTGTGTGTGTGCGCGCACTGTGTGGTGTTATATTTCCATCCTAACGGAAGCTGTGCCATTAGTGCATGATTTGTCAGTGACATCATCAAAGACTCCCCACTAATTGGTTCCCTCTGCTCCTACTGCTGGTGTGTGTGTGTGTGTGTGTATGTGTGTGTGTATGTGTGTTCCATCTTGCCATCTTAGTCCTTTATGATGATTGTACTTGGTACACTTCAGTGAAGTTTCTATTATATACATGTAGGTATTGATTGAGCCTCACTAACTGTGTAATTCTCCATACATACACACACACACTCACACACACACACACACACACACACACACACAAACACTCTCCTCCCACAGAGTGTCATATTTACAGCCTGGGGCCTCAATGACCACACCCTCTCCCACAATGCACTTCAGCAAACACACAGACAGGCTTCTCTGTTTATATGCTCCGTGTTGTTTGTCGTTTTACGTCAGTGTGTGTCCGCGCATGCTTCCCAGTGTGTGTTAGTGTGTGTGTGTGTGTGCGTGTGTGTTTTCCGTGATGTGGAGGAAAGTGACCCCGGCCTTCAGGTTCAGAACACAAACCTGCGGAGCATCAGTGTGGTGTGAAATCCTGAACGTGTGTGTGAGCCTCAGTCCTCTATTCTTAGCCTCACTCTTCCAGTAACTGTGTGCTGAGCTGGCTCGGAGCACACAACACGCTTCACCTGCATACACTTGGACCTGGACACGTTTGCGTCTCTCTCGTCTCTCCCGCTGTGTTAACCCCATCTGCCGCCTAAATGTAGATTTGCATTGATATTTCCATGTGCCCGAGCGCCCTGGAACATACTGTGGTGGTTGGCCCTCCTCTGCACACAGGAACTTTGCATGGCAAAAAAAAAAAGTCTCTTTATGTGTCTCCTGGCAGTTCGAGGCTCAGACGGGGCCCATTGACTGATTCACAATGGAGACACAAACTGCCGCGGAACCCGGGGAAAATGGTTCGCTCGAGAGAATGTGACGAGACAAAAGAGTTAAAGTGTTTCTATTCTGAACATGGAGTCAAACATTAGAAACAACAAAGAGGGAAAATAACCCACGTGCTGCAGGTCATTACCTCCACACAAACACATCGGCCTGGAGGATGAGGGTGTGTGTGCGTGCGTGCGTGCGTGCGTGCGTGCGTGTGTGCGTGTGTGTGTGTGTGTGTGTGTGTGTGTGTGTGTGTGGAGGAAATCTGTGTTTTCTTAGG
>JAFBJT010110109.1:55677-76719 GCA_016785325.1 Chascanopsetta lugubris | reverse complement strand
TAATAAAAGTAAAAGTAAAATTTTAACTTGCTTGATAGGACAAAGGCAGAGTGTAGAGTGTGTATTGTAGCAACATCCGTCCCCTATCAGAGAGTCTTCTCCAAAACAGGGCAGATCATTGAGAACAAAGGAGAAACAGGATCAAGCCTCAAAGCTGAGCCACTTGGTTTTATTTGAATCCCAATCTTCACCAAAGACACAACTGGTACCTGGACGCTGCTTCTTCTTTCTGCACTTTTTAATTCATATGTTTTGTTGGTGTTTTGTTGTTTGACTGTAAATAGAAATTTACATGCAGAGATTTGACCTTGTTGGTCAAATGGTTCCTTTTTTTGTATTTTATAATATATTATTATATGATCTTATAATATATTTTTGTAGCAGTTCAATTAGGATTTAGATGATAAACATTTGATATAATGTACGTTTTTACATTAGTAATTAATTTTACACAATACACATAATTTGCTAATAAGTTTATGCAAAAAAAAAACAAAAAAAAATCTGAAGAGCCAGTTGGGAGCCGAAAGAGCCGGCTCTTTTTAGTGAGCCGAGCCAAAAGAACCGGTTCTCTGAGAAGAGCCGAAATTCCCATCACCAATCTACTCTTTGAAATAGTATTTTGTCAGTTATGAAAATGTACTATGAAATGTCATAGTACATTAAACTCACGCTTTAGATTGAGTGAATGGTAAAAAATATAAAAAAGCCTCGTGGATAATCAGTTTGATGTAGCTGTGTTTTATACTCTGAGGATCATTATGTGTATTTATAATTTTTTTATATCTTTATGTTGAAAATGTTTCAACAGTTTTCCTTTTACTTTGTTTACTTACGTTTTACATGTTGTATCCATCACCTCACCCTCAGCCTTCCGAGCCTGCAGCAGAAGCTGTTATAGACTTCAGTGGTCATGTCAAACATCAAAAGGATGTTTAGTGTGTCCATTCTGAGCCACTGTAGAAGCATGGCAGCCTCCCGAGAGAGGAGCTGCTTTGCATGCAAATATAAATCAATGGGCATATTTAAGGGTAATGGGAAAGAAGAATCCATTTCAGTGATTCTGAAAATGTCAGTTTGTCCGAATGACTGAAACCTCACACACTGCACCTTTAAGCCCATAGGAATGAGACATTCAGGTGGCGTCGTCGATCTAATTCAACCGGGATAAGATGGAGTGGATTCAGTCTTTAGCATATGTGGGGTATATACGTACCTGGTGCCTCCTTCATCTGCGTAAAACAAGTGCCCCGTCAGAGGTTAAATAAATGAACTACTCGTTACAGGCCTCACTGTAAGAGTTAAACTATCTCATGCATATATAACACTTAGATTTAGAGGGGATGTGACTGTGTGTGCGTGTCAAAGAGAAGGAGGCGGGCGGAGGGGGGGGGGGGGGGGGGGGGGGGGGGGTCAGGGAGGAGTTCACAGGCTTGTAAGTGTGTGTGTGTGTGTGTGTGTGTGTGTGTGAAGCGTGCTAATGGTCTTTCTAACCCGAAAAATGCCCCAGTGAGCAGCCTGACTTATGGAAATTACAGCTTCAGTGTGGGAAGCCATTATCAGTCTCATTTGCATAAAGACTTTCCCAAATTGGCTCTTGAACACGGCGACACGCCCCCAATCCAACCTCCCCTAATATACCGAGCAGGAGGAAACACCTACAACAACAAACGCGCGTCCGTGCCTTTCTGTGCCGGCGCCGTCAGCGAAGGAAAAGAACCTTCACTCTGACTTTGCGCCGATCCAAACACCGACACACTCACCGCGACACGTACGCGCAGGGTGTGAGCCAGAGGCCCGCACACATATACAAATACACACACACACACACACACACACACACACGGGAGACAGTAACAAGCCATTAACGAAGTCTTAATTGATGAGCTCGTTAAGATCTGTTATTAGAGAAATTGATTTCAAATAGCCACTTTAATCTGCTGGCCAGGGGGAACAGGCCACAATGCAAATTGAAGCCGCCAAAGTACATAATGGAGCAAGTAATTCATAGATTTCACTTTCACTAATTAATAATTGGAGAATGGAGGGAGCTGGTGTGTGTGTGTGTGTGTGTGTGTGTGTGTGTGTACATGCTGGCTGAGTGGGCTGCAGTGGGTCTCTGGTGTATCTTTTGTTATTTATTTATGGGCTTTTTGGCCAGTAAACTTATTAGCAATTAACAATCTACTTGTGTGTGTGTGTGTGAATGGTGTGTGTGTGTGAATGGTGCGAGTGCCTTATGTGTCTTTGTTTTTAAGCCGGTGTGTGTTTGTGTGTGCACAAGAAAATAGAATTTCTGAAATTGATTTGGTGACATCTATTGGTAAAGTTGCCTGTTGTATCCATCAGCTCACCCTCACCCTTCTGAACACGCAGGAGAAGCTACGGTGGCCCTCGGTCGCCATTAAAGCTCAACAGATGTTTAGTACGTTCACTGTGGACTACTGTAAAAACATGGCGGCCCCCAACCATGTGTGTGTGTACATGCTGGCTGAGTGGGCTGCAGTGGGTCTCTGGTGTATCTTTTGTTATTTATTTATGGGCTTTTTGGCCAGTAAACTTATTAGCAATTAACAATCTACTTGTGTGTGTGTGTGAATGGTGCGAGTGCCTTATGTGTCTTTGTTTTTAAGCCGGTGTGTGTTTGTGTGTGTACAAGAAAATAGAATTTCTGAAATTGATTTGGTGATATCTAGAGGCGAAGTTGCCTGTTGTATCCATCAGCTCACCCTCACCCTTCTGAACACGCAGGAGAAGCTACGGTGGCCCTCGGTTGCCATTAAAGCTCAACAGATGTTTAGTACGTTCACTGTGGACTACTGTAAAAACATGGCGGCCCCCAACCACTCGATGTGAAATACCTTAAAGGGCTCCTTTTTGGGTCAACCATCCGTCGAGGTGATTTATAGATTCGTAGAAACATCAGTTTATAATCGTTTTCAAATCCAAACCATACAAGAGGTGACCACCGAAAAACAGTCAACTTTCTTTCCCGGCTCAGGGTCCGAGTGTGTTTGGAAACCAGGCCTCGGAGCGGCGACGTGTCCCTTTAAATTGACTGAGTTGGGGTTTTAGTGAGGCAGGTTTCACAGGTCATGAACCAGACTGTGGTGTTCTGCTTCAGCCAAGGAGCACCACTTAATCTCATCTTTTTTATCTGTCAGAAAAGACACACACACACACACACACACACACACGGTGTATAATTCCAGCATTAGCGGTGGTATTAGCCAGAGTGGGGCAGGTACTTAACACTGAAAGGGCTGAAATCACTTCCCAAGGGAGCTTTTATACAATGTGTGTGTGTGAGTGTGTGTGTGTGTGTGTGAGTGTGTGTGTGTGTGTGTGAGCGGCAGATAGTGGCCATTGTCGGTGTCCCAGCTTTCTGATTTCTTAGTGCGACTTAAGCTGGAGGGGAGCCGCGCGCTCTGCCACATTCACAAGCCTCCAATACACTTTAATTGAATTTCTTTTTAGAGACACAGAGGCTCAGACGGCTCATGGCATTCAATTTACTACCTCCCCTGTCAACGTTTAGATCCCTCACCCCGTTCTCCTCCTCCTCCTCCTCCTCCTCCTCCTCCTCCTCCTCCTCCTCCTCCGGCGAAAGGCGGCGCTTTCACGTTACAAAAGGAAACTTGCAAATACCATATTTATCTCTGTTCCCTCGCTCTGCCTCTCTCTGCCTCCACTCTCCTCTCCATGTCAGTTATTATATCATTTCAATGAATACTCACCAGGAAATGGGCTTATCTCCGAGGCTGAAATATCTATTTCTTTCAGGCGTTGATTTAGTGTGTTTAAAGCCCACGGCGAGGACAGACAGACTGTCAGCTCGCCGCGGCAGTGAAGCAACGATGCTATCTGCGCCCAGCTGAAATACTGATGAATGGAGAGAGGAGCGGGAAGGATGGAGAGACAGAGGAGTGAGGAGGAGGAGGAGGAGGAGGAGGAGGAGGAGGAGGGTGAAGAGAGGAGGCAACAGCGGGAAGGAATGTGGGTGACGCTGAAAAGGAATGAGGGAGGAGAAGAGGAAATGAATATAAGTGTTGCTCATATAATAAATATTCATGGAATTTTGATTTAAGAGGAACTGAGATGAAGGAAAGAAGTAAAAAAAAAAGGATAAGAAAAGAGGAGGAGTCGTAAGTGCTCATCTATTTTTAATATTTTGCTTCAGACTCACCTGACAAGTACTGTTATCAAGCCTCTCTGAGCCTCTCGCTTTCTGTGTGTGTATGTGTGTGTGTGTGTGTGTGTGTGTGTGTGTGTGTGTGTGTCATTAAGAAATCCATATCTAAATACTATTGTTTTCATAAACAGGTGCATTTTTATAGATGTTTAATTGGAATAGAAATGTTTTCTCTCAAAATCAACAACATGATAAGCATGGAAACATCTCCCATCCCTCCCTATCTCGGTCTCTCTCTCTCTCTCTCTCTCTCTCTCTCTCTCTCTCTCTCTCTCTCTCTCTCTCTCAAAATTAGGCCAATAGGGCCCTCAGAACTGTCAGGGTGCAACCTTTTCCAACTTAACAAACGTGAACAGAAAAAAGAACGTATCAGAAACAGTGCAACAATGTCAGCTGGGGCTTTTCTTCCGTCACTCTGCTAAAAACGTTTCTCTGACGGCGTCTCCCTCCAACAACGCGCCGTCCGAGAGTTCCCATCGTCCGCCCATAATTGTCGACTCGTCAAGTTGCGATGCGAATTTCCCGCCGATGTGTTTCCCTCCAAAACATCACCTGTCTGGTGTCTGCAGACGTTATCGCTGCCTCTTCCTTTAACGCCTCAGGGTCGAGCATCTCATTCACCAGTGGCTCAGCGGGCAGGTGGACTCGATGTGTCCGCCACAGTCTGCGCTCATTAAAGGTGCAGTGGTTTTGTCGCGCTTTCAGAAGTTACAAAAATGGCCGAAATCATACACACTGCACCTTTAAAGCATGACGGAGATGAAGCCACAGGGTGGTGCCGGGAAAGCAGCGGCAACTTCCTCATTTGTAGAAGCGCAGTTCCGGGTGTGGTCTCTTCCCTGGCAGCCGAGCCGGCGCCATGAATGAGGGGAACCCGGCAAGATGGCGACGAGGAGCTCGGCCCGCGGTTTGCCAAACCGGCGGGCGACGTCCGTCCGGCGTCCATCTTTGTGGACCGTCTGCGCTGCTGCTCGCGGCTGAAAACACGCCACGTGAGCGCAGGCCGCCTCTTGCGGTCCTGTCACAGCGGCTGTTGATGCGAGGAGGCGCGCGGACACACACTCGTTAATCTGGTGAACTCGCCGCGCTGGGTCATGTCACCCCCCCGCGCCGTACAACAGGAAGTACAATCCAGAGGGAGCGCAGATTAGACTGAGCGAGGCGGGATGCTCATGATGAATGGCGCAGGTGTTTGCGCATCACGCACAGATACGTAGATAGGCCCCCTATCTAGTGGTCAACGGGAAGCTGCAGGCGTGTGCGCAGCAGAGAGGAGCGCACGTTGCCTCCGCGCCAGAATTATACAGTCTGTGTGTGTGTGTGTGTGTGTGTGTGTGTGTGTGTGTGTGTGTGTGTGCATTTCGTGCGTGTCAGTGACATCCCTGGCCAGAGGCCTTGAAATCTAACATGGTTAAACAATGTCACAGTGTTGGCCTTATGCTGCACAGCCAATTCATACCGTGACACACACACACACACACACACACACACACACACACACACACACACACACACACACACACCTAAAATGGGTCTAGACTGGACCAGCCATTTTTCTTTTATACCGACTGGCCAAGTGGCCCTGAGACACACTTGCACAGGCACACACGTCCACACACACACACACACACACACACACACACACACACACATATGCGGCCATCTCATCTGGGCAGTATAATTCCATTTGTCTGGTCCAGCAGCAGTCGGCTAACTCCATGAATTATTGCTATCCCATAAGGCATCTGGGGTGCTGCAGGGCTGGGCGCCTGTCTGTTTATCTGTCTGTGTGTGTGTGTGTGTGTGTGTGTGTGTGTATGCCCGTACACGTGTGTGTGTGTGTGTGTGTGGCCTCCATCTACCATTTAAGTTACCATGGAAGATGAAATAGTCATACACTCTTGGAAACACAAACACACAGTCTTCCTCTTGCCCTTATCGGAGTGTGTGTATCTTCTATCTTCAAATAATGTTTTGTCTCTTTCCTTTGTGCTATCGCGCTGCTACAAATGGAAAAAAGGCATCTCATTCCTCTCTCTGGGGTTTTTTAGCAGCTCATTTTTTTTCCGGCTGGGGTCGTGTGTGTGTGTGTGTGTGTGTGGGTGTGTGTGGTAATGGGTGGCAGAGTAACAGTGGCAGACAGATGACCATTTCTCTCTCTCTCTGACCATGTTGAACATTGCCTAGAAAGATCATCGGAGCAAAAAATGGATTTCATTCCAGCCTGTATTACAGGATTTAAAGTACAGCAGGGCCTCTGTAATCTGAGAGCCCTCTGTATTATTCTGCGCTGATTGAAGGGGAGTTTTTGAAGTGCAGCCAGAGTTTTTCTATTTTGATTTGAAGTGGAATGGAGGTAGCGCACGCAGAGTTTTTTTTTTTAAGTGCGCCAAAGAAAGAAGGCCAAGTTTGTTTAAATGAAGTGAAGTGATGGCAGAGAGTTCTTTGACGGAGTCCTGAGCGGGAGAGATATAGTGGTGTCTTCAGTCCATTGGGCAAACATTGTGTTATTGCACTGCAAGACTGATTGATTGAATGAAGCAGTTAATGTGTGTCCCTGTGTGTGTGTGTGTGTGTGTGTGTGTGTGTAGACGCACAAACCCAGTGGAGTTGTCCAGTGCACTCTACAAAAGAGCTTCTCGGGTTTTATCACATGTCAACCAAAGCATGTCTGTCTCCCCCAGACTTAAAACGGTGACTCTCTGTAATACGGACATACTCTGGAAAAGTTTCCACTCGTCTTTTTATTTTTTTATTTTATTTTTATTTTAGAATATATAGAAGTCAGTAATGATGTAACATTACAATGGGGATTTAAATAACCCAATCTAAGTTTCTAGATTCTAGACTCTAGAGTCACAGCAGGAGTTTCCTGCATCAAGGAACTCACAGTCCATGCTTACTCACTCTGGTATTCACACATAGTTGATTTAAACGACATGCACTATTTTTTTTAAATAAAAATGAATAAAAAAGCAGATGGTACTCATAAAAAATGTAAGAAAATTAAGAAATTTAAAAAAAGGACATAAATGGCCTCCAGTGGACACGTTAGCATGCAGGCACATAGGCTGTGCCCAAAATGACTGGAAAATACAAACACTAACAAAGAATAGCAGAGGAGAGGAAAGCTAATCTCAAAGTGATAAAGTGGCAGACATGGAAATAGATCAATGTGGAAAAGAACCAGGACGTCCTGAAAGCAAAGAGACCAAAATGTTTATATCCCTTTTGGAGCCAGATCATGAAAAAAAAGAGACTTTTGAACACACTCTCTGAACGGAGCCTGAACTGTTAAGTCTGCGCAGGACTGTGTTAATGAGCAACTCTTAAAGATCAGAGCGCAAACGAGCAGTGGAGGTGATCGGATCAAAGAGATGAAAGGAGAGAAAATGGTGAGGGTGAAAATCGCTCAGTGATAATGATCATTTGGAGTTTTTGCACCATTAGATGTTGGTGGGCCGATGTGACCACTCGCTCCTCTTACAGCAACGGACCCAATTAAGATTCCATTAAAGAGTCTATTATTGAGAGTGGAGTGTGTTTAAGTTAAAGCCAGGAGCATTTAGCTGATAAGAGTTGATGATTAGTTGAAATTGAAGAGAACGCTGACTTCCACTGCTGCGCCTGATTTGTTTACAAACGAACCTTGTTCGTTGTCTGTCGACAACATTTACATATTTGTGACATTAAAATTATGACCATGACAGAATAAACAAAATCTGAGGTGCAGTTGATGACTGTTGTGGTGCGTGACTCGGTGATGATGTTCATTATGGTCAGGAAGCATTTTTACATGTGTTGGCTGTATTGTATTCAATTATAGCACAGTATCATTTTAATGGTGCAGTGTGTAAGATTTGGTGACCTCTAGAGGTGAAGTTGCATGTTGTCACCATCGCCTCACCCTCACCCTTCTGAACATGCAG
The DNA here is from genome assembly GCA_016785325.1 of Chascanopsetta lugubris. Taxonomy (NCBI): domain Eukaryota; kingdom Metazoa; phylum Chordata; class Actinopteri; order Pleuronectiformes; family Bothidae; genus Chascanopsetta; species Chascanopsetta lugubris. The sequence goes on along the minus strand of JAFBJT010110109.1, from coordinate 68,598 downwards.
GAGAAGCTGTGGTCGACTTCAGGCGTCATTCAAACAAAAACAATATTTAGCGCGTTCACTCTGGGATACGGTAAAAACATGGCGGCCCCCGTAGCGAGGACCCACTCCTGTATGTAGATATTCATTAATGGGCTCATTTAAGAGTAAATGGGGCAAACAACGATAGAATTCGGTGATTATAAAATCATGAAACAGCCGGTACGGAACTGAGGCCGACAGAGTTTCTTACAGGAACTTTTCAAAGTGATTCAATCCTTGACGTTGACGCTGAGCCTCATCCAGGAGTGTCGAACTGGAAGACCCCAGAACAGCTGTCTGTTATAGGGTCTCTGATGTCAAATCGATGGCGGAGCGGCCGAAAGGCTGAGAGAGCAGGTGCTGAGCTATTTCGGTCCGTCGGAGAGAAAAGGCTCATTCGAGCTGAGAGGAGAACTGGATCCACTGGACCTGTCTGAGTCTGGAGGCTCCTTTAGAGTCCATGGTGCTGAAGGAGGTTCTGGAGCGTCACTGCTTCTTGGTGTGCAAAGCGATTCCATTGGAGTTGTTATTATTATTATTACATTATTAGTATGATCATTATTAGTATTATTATTATTAGTATTATTATTATTAGTATTATTATTGTGATCAAATAGAACCATTTGACCACTATATACGCTGTTGTGTACAACAATATTGACAGATTTGATGTGATCGTTATACAACTGCTCTCTCTCTCTCTCTCTCTCTCTCTCTCTCTCTCTCTGATTTGATCTGACCACCATACAATGTCTCACTCTCCCCCAATTAACGACCCTCAGTTTAAATTAAAGGGAACTTATTATCGCCATTTTCTGCTTTTCCTATTTATTCATTGATCGGTGGTCCCCCGCACAGCTTTAAGTGAATGAGAGCAAATCTTAGGCTCCTCATGTAAATATACAGCAACGGGCTCATTTCAGGACGATGGGAACAAAGATACATTTGAGTCATTTTGGGAAAATGTCAGTATTTGATTGTTTTGCAATTTTTTTTCCACCAAAACAGACAACAAACAGGAAGTAAATCTTACACACTGCGCCTTTAAGCCTCTTTAGCGTCAGCAATCCATTCTATCTCACTTATCTAACTGCCCCTGAACTAACTCCCCGTCCTCCTCCAACCTCCGGTCAACTTTCCTCTCGCATCTAATTCCATTCATCCATTTTCACCCTGGTCAACTGGCAACTTCCAACCCCCCCCCCCCCCCCCCCCCCCCCCCCCCTGGTCAACTGGCAACTTCCAACCCCCTCCCCCCCCCCCCCTCTCTCTCCTCACCATCCTTTAGTTTCTTCATTTCTCTCCCTTCTCATTTACCCCACTTTTTGCCTCTCTTTCCTCACATATCCCCCCTTTTTCACATCACCCTGTCATTGTACCCGAGTCTCACCTTTTCAATTTCTCAGTTTGAAAAAAAAAAAAAGCTCCGTCCTGCCCTCTCTCTCTCTCGGGCTCTCACCTTTTCTTCTCTCGCCCTCCTATCGTCCCTCTCCCTCTCCACCCTTCCATCTCTCCCTCGTCCTCTCGCCCCCTGTCAGCCCCTCCCTCTGTCCTAATGGCGCAGTGACAGTGGCAGTGTTTCTAATCAGAGGTGAGGAGAGCGAATGAAGAGCCGTCCGATCCTCTCTGCTCTCTCATCAATCGGCTTTAAGTGAATGGGAGCAAATCTCAGCCGGGACAAAATTAATATGTAGCAGATCTGCAGAGCTCGTCTCCCCTGGAATTGGAAATGGCTTCTGTGCTGCCTGACCCGTATCCATCTGCATGCGTGTGTGCGCGTGGCCTTCTGTGTGTGTGTGTGTGTGTGTGTGTGTGTGTGGTGTGTGTGTGTGTCGAGGGGTTGTGGCGGCAGATTATTGGAGAGACAATTGGCTGTACGGCAGTAATCAGGAGAACACTGAGGTGTGTCTATCTTATGACTGCTCTCTGACAACCCTTTACACACACACGCACACACATACCCCCATGCTGCGGGACCCCCCCCGCCCCCCGACCCCCCACCCCCATCCAATTCAATCAGACAGTCCATCCGCCCTGCAGAGCAATGTGGCACTGCCCCCGTGCATGACAGTATCAATTCAATTACCAAGGAAATGGATCCATATTCAACCCATATAAAGTCATATACATGGCCAGGAGGGGCTGCTGCAGCCGCCCAGACAAAGAAATGCGCATTTACCCTGTAATAACTTTCATTTGGACCGGCTTTGAAAACCATTTTCAGCCAGGCATTTGTCGCTGTCACATCGCGTTATCCACAAATCAGGTTTACAAAATATCAATTCAATTTCTGGCGTGGCGCGAAAAAAGCAACACAAGGAGAGGAGGGAAGACGGTGTCTCGCGCACACACACACACACACACACACACACAGATGCATGCGGGTGTGCCTACACACAGACACACACAGCCAAAGAGAGAAAGATGGGGTGGGAGAGTGCGAGCTGCTGAGGGGCCCCTTGTGGCTCGGGCAGATTTCCAGTCAGAACTAATCAAAAGCTGCGCGGACCATGCTAATCTCTTCAATTTCATCCTTTAGACCGTTGTTTTCCCCTCGTAAACACAAACACACACACAGGCTGGGACACACACACACACACACACACACACACACTTACGTACGTAAATAAACACCTCCTTTAAATCCATATATTTGTATATATTCATATATATGAATGAATACAGGTCAGATAGAAACACGTACAAACCAAACATACACAACACGCCACAAAGAGCTTCACGGTGCACACGCATGTAAAAAGGTGGATCATCTCAAAGGTCTGGTCGTGTTGTGGAGAGGTATTTTCGTGGAGTGTTGCAAACACAGGGTGAAGCTGCAGTTAAGATGGTTTCTTAAAGGGGCAGCGTGTAAGATTTGGCGACATCTAGTGGTGAAGTCGCGTGTTGTATGTGTCACCTCATCCTTCCCTCTCTGAGCATGCGGGAGAACCGATGGCCGACTTCAGTTGTGGTTAAAGCTCCAAAGATGTTTGGTACGTCCACTCTGGGCGACTGTAAAAACATGGCGGCCCCCGTAGGAAGACCCGCTCCTCGTGTAAATATACATTAAAGGGCCCAGACACCGGTAATGTATAAGCATAGTCATACATTGAGTGCCGGTGTCATTCTAGTCCTGCAAAAAGTGACAAAAATGTACACTGCACCTTTAAAATGAGACAAGGGAAAATTCCGCAGTGGGAAAACAGGGAGGAGGGCAATCATTTGAAGGCCCCTCCCTAAGTGCCCTTGAACAAGACTCTTTGATGAGTCTCCTCTGCGTTTCAGTTCAATCAGAGTTTGTCAATTTTGCCACAATTTGAGATTCTGTGTCTGTGATTCTGTTGATTTCTATTGTTTATTTATTCATTATTTTATTTTATTTTTTTATTACTTTTTGTAGTTTTTAGACTTGGCCTCCAGATGAACTCTCTCATACCTAAACAACTCAGCCGCAGATTTTCAGCTGGATTAAGGCAGTGGTCCTCAACTGGTGGGTTTTCGGGACTCAATGACGAGCTGCGACCCCAAACCCACGTGTGGTCAATTTGTAAACAAAACAGGTAAACAAACTTTGTTGGTGTTCTTCTATCTTCTGTTAGCATTACAGGGCATCATCGCCACCCACTGTTAAGGAGTATGAATAGATGGCCAAAAAAAATCCCCTTCAAAATAAAAGCAAAGGCTAAAGGCCACTGAAAATGGGTCCACGACACACGTTTGGCCCACGACCCACCAGTTGGATTAAGATAAGGAGGAAAGAAGAGATTCATTCTGTTCTCAAAAACACATCGGTATTTAAAGCTCATCCAAACCAGCGTCGGTCCTTATCCCCAAAATGTCTCTTGACAAACTCGTCAGCGTTTCGACGTCCACCTGCTGAGACGTGTTGCATCTCAGCTGCAGGTCAAGACCGAGCTTCGCTAAACTCTAATCATCCCATGAAGATTATGCATGAAATCAGATGAGCCGCACGTGAAGAAGTATGAGCAGAAAAACAGAAGCACCTTTCAGCCGTTCATTTTACAAAACCTGAACCCAAGTTAAAAAGGATTTTCACCTCAAATCTTCATTCCTTGGACATTCCGTGTCGTCCTGACTCTCGGGCACATGGGCTTGTCTGAAGCCACGCAGCTAAGAGGAGATATTGAGTGAGTAAACAAAAGCTGCTGTAAAATATTGGCAGACCGAAGGTGTCATGGCTGAGCGAGCGAGTCCTTCACACTATTAGCGTCTGAACGCTGGGCAGACCAACCCTGTCACACTGGTTTGGGGTTTCAGCTGTGCGCTTTCACTCTGCCATCGTTTCTGTCCTGCTCATCATCCTCTCTTTTTGAAAGCACCAACCTCTGCACGCAGACGTAGCCATGGGTGGGGTGAGGGGGGCTGCTGCACCTCCAGTGACCAATTGACCCACCCAGCCACTCCAGCTGCAGGTGAAATCAATGGTCTCGATCTGATTCCGCTCACTGGGGCACTGTACCAGAGTGGGTTTGTTATAAACATAAATAACATGCGAAACAGTGCGTTCGTTGTGTATTTCACCTTGAGCGTGCGCAGGGGCACAGATTGCTGGAACACACGGACCCCCATCACCTCCGCCGTCACCATGTTTAGACGGTTCTCTGGTCCAGAGAGGAGAACGTCACGTCAGGCCTGGACAGTTTGCTCGGAGCGGTCGTTGCCCGCTGGTGGGCGGCAACAGAAAAGTGGGTCGTGAACCTGTTTTCGATGGGTCACGAGCCTTTGACTGGGAAGAAAAGGAAAGAAAAAAATTATTTGAGCTTTTATTTTGAAGAGGATTTTTGTATGCATTGGAGTGCCGTCTGTTCACACTCCTTGACAGCAGGTGGTGGTGGAAGAAAACCCACATAGTTTGTTTTCATATGCGAATTGACCATCGTACAACACCGACAACATCAGTGATTCTCAACTGGTGGGTCGCAACCCAAAAGTGGGTCTCAAACCCGCTTTCAGTGGGTCTCAAACCTTTGACTGTTTAGTCAATTGAAAAATAATTTCACAGTCTGCAAACAAACAAAAAATGTAATGTTTGAAAACGAGTGAGTTTTGTTTTGAATAAATACAAACAATTCCATTATGCTCAGAAATACTCATTTTAAAAGCAAATTGGACTGAGAACAAATGGGGGTGGTTTCCTACAGTGGGACTTTTATTTTGAAGGCTAAAAAGGCAACGTGAACGGAGGCCACCGATGCAGCTGTGCCTCCTTGCACGTAAACATCAAGTAGAACAAAATCACACATGCAGGGAACAGAGGCTTTTCAAAATAAAAGCATATGTTGCCACATATTTTCTAGCTTCGTGTATTAAAAAAAAAAAGTGCAGCTCGTTCTCGACTCACGGGTCGAATTGAACGATGGTGTGAAACGCCCGGGTCCTGTGTAGATCTATCTATATTAGGTTTCACTTCATGTGCCAGCTCCGTGTGTACCAGCAGGTGGCGCAGTCCAGTAATGTATAAAAGTTGAAAAAGTTAGTATCCTGTATAAGTACAGAAAGACTGAGGGAGGAGCTGAAGGGAGAGGAGGCGGCAATGGATGAAAAAAAAAAAAAAACGAGCAGACTCCTTTGTGCGCTTCACGCGTAATTCTCTCCAGATCCAGCGCTTTGAGATAGTTTGTTGACGTTAGTGCTCCTCCTCTCACACGCACATATCTCCATGCTCTGCGTCGCTCACTGTATGTGAAAGGAGAGATGAGGGATGGGCACGCGGGGGGGGTCAGGGGGGGGGAGGGGGGGGGGGGGGGGGGGGGGGGGGGGGGGGGGGGGGGGGGGGGGGTGACAGACAGGCTGCCTCTGGCTGTAATGTGCCTGCTGCTGTGAAGTCAATTCCTAATGAAACACTCTCATCTTCCGTAATCAGACACACGGAGCTTCCTTCATGTGGAAACTCTGTGCAAAACAAACACACAACGCTTCATGAAATTATCCACGGACACACTGTGTCGGACACACACACATACACGCAGAGCACCGACACACACACACACACACACACACACCGATACAGTGTCAGCTCTCACAGTAATTACACAGTTGCAGAGAGCGCCGGGACTCAAAATGCTGTTTAACAAATCAATTTGAGAATGCTTACCTAGTAAAGCTGTGTGTGTGTGTGTGTGTGTGTGTGTGTGTGTGTGTGTGTGTGTGTACACATGCACGGCGCGCAGACGCTTCCCTTCGTTGATCCATTAAGGCGTTAACAAAGAGCTGTGCTCGGCCGCGCTGCTGGAAATGTGTAATTGGAAGGATGGCTAAGGGCCCGACACACTCAAATACACTTTATTGATCCGTGGCATCTACCGTACAGTGCCTCCAGCCAACAGCCTCAGCACGGGGCTACGCCGACTTGACTCTCATTCTGTTGCCATCAGTCGCAGTTTATCAACCAATCGATGCTCTTTTATTCTCTCATATCTTTAAATGGACGAATATCCTGAATATGATTTTTACACCAGCGAGGGAGAATGTGATGGAGAAAGAGTCAAGGGCGACATGAGAGGAGGGTGGGAGACGAGGGGATGGAAAAAAAAAAAAAAGAGTGGACATTTATGGGAAAGTGAAAGAAAAAACATTTCTTAAAAGGGGCAGTGTGTAAGATTTGTTGACAACCTAGAGGTGAAGTTGCGCGTTGTATCCATCAGCTCACCCTCGCCCTTCTGAGCATGCTGGAGAAGCTGTGGTGGACTTCAGTTGTCAGTATGTCCGCTCTGGGCTACTGTAAAAACATGGCCGCCCCCGTAGAGAGGACCCACTCCTCATGTAAATACACATTAACGGGCTCAGTTAAGGGCAATGGGGGAAAAACACAAAACATTTTAGGTGATGAGAAATTCCTGAAAATGTCAGTCTGTGATTGCTTGAAGAAGTGACACAAATGACTGAAATATTGCACACTGCACCTTTAAGTATGAAAAGGAAACATAATGGAGGTGTAAAAGAGCGTCAGGCTGTATATGCTGGACAACTGCCAACAGGCAGGAAGCTGCTAGTTGACCTGGGCACCATTTGCATGTTAAGTGGTGTCAATCTGCATTGATTCCGAGCCAAATGAAAAGCAGAGAGCTTCAATAGAGGCTGTGCTTTACAAGCGCCTCCTAGCTGCTACATCAAGCCTATTGGATTCAGATTAACAGGCTCAGTTCAGCCACACACTGTGAGCGACTTATCTTTAATTAAAATCACTCCTTCCTCAGGATCCACTGGACTGGACTGGACTGGACTGGAATGGGCTGAAAGTGGACTGGACTTTCACAGGCTGGATGTGACTGTCAAAGAGCAACTGAACTAAAAGCTATTGTCACCTCTGGTGAATCTTGATCACAGGGAAACAGTCAACAATGGACCCGACTCAAGTTAGTTGGCTTCTTCTCTTTCTGATTCTGGCCTTAAAGGTGCAGTGCGCAAGATTTGGTGACCTCTAGAGGTGAAGTTGCGAGTTGTATGCATCACCTCCCCCTCGCAATTCCGAACATGCAGGAGAAGCTGTGGTCCACTTCAGTTGTCATTCAAACTCAAAAGATTTGAATTGTGTCCGCTCTGGGCCACGGTATAAACATGGCCGCCCCCGTAGAGAGGAGCCGCTTCTCATGTAAATATACACTAATGACACATTTAGGCGAGTCTGAAAATGTTACTTTGTCATTGTTTTGTGAGATATTTATTTTCCCAATGGAAGTGAAAAAAATGACACTGGACCACTGGACCACCGGACCACTGGACCTTTAAGAGAAGGCCAAATATTGAAAGAATGGAGTGAAGTAAAATGACACTCCAGTAGTCACCTATGGGCTTTCCTGCTGTATAACGGCTGTAAGGGAAAGATTCAGTCACATATTGATGGGATTGTAATTTGTTCTTCCTTGTTTTCCTGTTGGTTGTCATGTGCGCACATGGAACGGTCCGTTCCATGTGCGCACATGGAACGGTCCGATTGCCGATGATGGCTCCAGTTTGATATCCTTCCCATCAAAATGCCTGGTGTGATGCTTCAGCATTCAAAGTCATTCTCGCTAAACTGCTCGATGCGCCGCTCGTGCGCTGCCTGGTGACGATTCCAGATTCCTGCTAATTGTCTTATGTTGTCTGATGAAGTCCTGTTGGACTGTCATCAGGGCAAGATATTCAATTATGGGCGATCATCAGTGCGCGCGCACACGCGTGTGTGTGTGTGTGTTTGTGTGTGTGTGTGTGTGTGTGTGATGTAGTGCTGTGCGATGGTGCTGGGGCTAAATTCCTTTTCCCCATACACACACTCACAAATCTCTTGTCTCTAGTGATGCGTTGGAAGGATGTAATGAGCAGCATCTGATTACTGCCACTAATTAACAAAACACACGCTCTCATCGTTCTGTCATCGTTGCAGCTCTGCATGTCATCGCAAAGGTTAATGGTTCCACGAAAAAAGTTCCAGCGAGGGAGAGTCAGCTCGCGCAACCACGTACAGTTTTTTTTAATTTTTTTTATTAACACTCTGCATGGACACGCATACGATTCAAATCTTGCCTAAATTGCATTGTATGTTGTATCCATCAACTCGCCCACACCGTCCCGCGCCCGCAGGAGAAGCTATGGTTCACTCCAGTTGTCGTTAAAACTCAAATGACATCGAGTGTGTCCACTCTGGGCTACAGTAGAAAGGTGTAGAGAGGACCCACTCCTCATGTAAACATGCATTCATTGGGCTCCTTTAGGGGAAACGTGAAAAAAAAAAGAAAACATTCAGCTGATGATCAATTCATGAAAATGTTAGAATGTAATTGTAAGATTATTATTTTATTTTTTAGAAATGACAAAAATGACCATGATCTTTCACACTGCGCCTTTAAGAAAGAGAGAGAGTGACCACCTGAATACTCCCCCTCAACCGGAACATCCATTCCAGCACCTTCAGCTTTAGAAATAATGATGACAACACAGGATTTCCCACAGTTCTCAACATATCCACAAACACTCATTCACTGTTTTGGGGCATCATCCTTTTTTTAAATGTTTTTTAAGATTTCAAGCAGGTGCAGCCATATGACTCAGATGAGGGTCTCGATTGTTTGATGTGCGTTTTTTTTTTTTTTTATTTAAAATTTCAATTTCATATTGCAACTAACATAATATACCTGCACTGCTTTATGATCTTAGCTATATTTACATGTGTATGTTTTCTAATGCGTGTTCATGCCTGTGTAGTGTCGACGTGTGTGCATGTGTCCGCTCTCTCTATAATAGCCACACTGCTATCAGCTATAGCCCCTCACAGCTACTGTGGGACAACCAATTCCCTTTATCAGGGAACTGATAACAGGCTTAGCTCTGCTCCACAGTCCCACATACACACCATCACGCTCACAGGCCACTAAATAACTAATTAGCTTCTCTCTGGAGATGAGGGCCAAGGCGGGGGTGACCCACTGCTCTGACAAAGGCATGCTGCGTTTTAATGTAAAAAAAATGAAATCAATAAAGGCGTGGGGCGTCGGGCAAATAGCAACCGGCCCCCTCTTAACATTAACAATTATAGTGATTAACAGTGATACCCAGAGCTCATTATTCACAGGCGGTGGTGAGGGAGAGAGCGCAGAGATAAGCTTGTTTATTGGAGAGGGCCCTTTTCAGAAGGTACAGTCGTTCATCATTTGGGCTGAGGGGGTTGGTCGGATAGGGGGTAGGGGGGTGAGGGGTGGTTGCGGGGCAGCACAATTAAAAACACACTGTGACCTTGTGGCTGGAAGGACCTATAAAGGTGGAACATTTAAAGAGGAAGACGGAGGAACAGGACAGAGTAGTCGCTGGTATTCTCCCCTTCAACAGCCATTATCATCAAAGGAGGGGAGGGGGGGGGGGGGGGGTGGCGGGAGGGGGGGTGGGGGGGTGGGGGGTGGTTGCGGGGCAGCACAATTAAAAACACACTGTGACCTTGTGGCTGGAAGGACCTATAAAGGTGGAACATTTAAAGAGGAAGACGGAGGAACAGGACAGTGTAGTCGCTGGTATTCTCCCCTTCAACAGCCATTATCATCAAAGGACGAAAGTGTGTATTCAGCATAACGGTCTCTGGACATATCAGCAATTTCTGTTTGACCAATAAGAGGCATGTTGTGTGTTTGTGGAGTGTGTAAAAGATCAACAACAGCGGTTGGAGATCCATTTATTGCTGTTCACATTACAAACATGCACTGTGCCCTGCAGAGGCTGCCAATAGACGTATGGCTTCATTATGCAGAGTTCACTCTCATTCTCACACTTTACTTAAACAATTTCAAAAGACGAGCATCTTCATCAGCTGGATGTTCACGTCACCACAGCGTTCGATAAGGTTTGAGGGTTTTTGGCTTTTGGCCGACCCCCCTGTGTGTGGCACTAAAACAGAACAGAATGCTCACGAAGCACAACAAAGAAAACAGACACGAGTAAACCTCCGGACCCGAGGTCAAAATACTGCAATGTTCATGAAAGATGTCCACATGTCTCTTGTTGAATGAAAACCAGAGGAGATCGAGAAATTGCCATTCGACTTATTAGTCAAAGATGAAACAAATGTAGATATTTTATTCAGTGAGTGAAAAACAAGCGTAACATGAGCAGGCGCTGTCATGTTGCTTTTATTAACACAGGATTCTCTGCATGGGTATTTCCGCAGTGACACACACTGTCCACTAGAGTTTTTTTTATGGCCACTGAAGTCGACCACAGGTTCTCCTGCATGTTCAGAAGGTGAGGTGATGGATGCAACATGCAACTTCACCTCCAGATGTCAACAAATCTCACACACTGCACCTTTAAAGCCTGAGCATGGAGATGTGTAGTAGGACAGCTATGATGATAATAAAAATGAAAAAGTGAATGTTCTGGAAGTGTGTGTGTGTGTGTGTGTGTGTGTGTGTGTGTGTGTGTGTGTGTGTGTGTGTGTGTGTGTGTGTGTGCGGGTGGGTGGGGGCAGGTTGCCCAAAACCAATACATCTGTGGCTGGATCCCAATCTTCCCCATCGCAAGTCCCCATTGACTGGATACTGAACCCTCCATAACTGCAGCTACACTTGAATGAATGAATGTTAAAAACAATAAGTCATTTGTTTGATCATAAAAAAAGACTATAAAACCTTAAAAAAAAAAGTTTGGTTGACAAATAATAATAATTCCTTTGTGATATCAGTGTATCTGACATGTCCTCCATCAAACATGCATCAGTCTGGGTCACGTGCGTCTGCGTGGATTCAATTAGCGCTCAATCAAGACATTGTTTTCATTTTGGATCAATTCTGTCCGTTTTCAGCTTCTCTCGATATTTCGTTCTCCTTTCCATTCATCTTCCCGCTGCCCTCGGCTTTACTCTCAGTGCCCGACGCCGTAGATGCTTAATGAGCCATGAAATATAATTCAGGAATGATAGCTGTCTGAACTGTCTGAAACAGATGGATAGAGTGAGAGTGGTGGAAAGATAAGACGTTTAACTGTCAACAGTGTTTCTTTACCAGCAAAGAGATCTGCTCCTCTTGACTGGAATCTGTGCTGTGAGAAATTCCACTCTGTCAAATATCTCCAAACAATTACACAGTGACATGTTCATGAATTGATAATCACCTAATTGCTTTATTTTTTTTCCATTATCCTTAAATGAGCCCGTGAACGTACATTCACACGATGAGCGGTTCCTCTCTTCGGGGGCGGCCATGTTTTTACAGTAGGCCAGAGTGGACGTACTCAACATCTTTTTGTTGCGGGTTCCGCGAGGACCCGAGAGCAGCCAACACACATCCTGAGATTTTGTAGGGTGAAACCTGCAGAGGAAGAAAGAAAGAAAGAAAGAAAGAATGAATGAAACTATCATAAAAAGCATTTGTACTAATCATCTAATATGTTCAGCGGGTTTCAACAAAAGCCCCCATTCTGCCCCCTCTCATCGGGTGTATTCAGCACCATGACCTGCTGCAGAGTGACAATAGGATCCTTTTCTCCTCCGGCTCGGCTCCACATTCACAGCGAAAGCTACAACCCTCATGTACCAGTCAATGATGGGTGAAAAAGATCTTATTAAACCTGGAGAGAGTGGAAGTCATACTTTACATGTGCTGGATGCAGTGGGCCGTCCATTGTGGTCTCTGGCTAACAAGGAGAGATCAAGACGAATGGAAAGCAGGGTGGTTCCAACAGCAGTAGATTCTTCATCCTTTAAAATGGAGACTGGTTGGAACGAAATACTTTATCCTCAAACATAATTATCAATTGTTCACGATTTAATTATTGAGGGCACGTCATGTTGTTGGGTTGCGCAGTCACACATTTTCTATTGTGTTACCATCAGACATTGATACTCCATTTGGCAAAGATTTGGATATGATCATCAATTGTATGATTTTTGCAAATGACCTTTTAAAAGAAAACCAATACATGACATGTTCATTTAATTTTAACATTTTTCTAAATGCAAAAGATCAGTCAGATGAGTCAACAGAGCAGACAGGAAGTTAAAGTTGAGTGTGTTTGGAGAAATCCTCCTCCTCCTGTTCGAAGCCCTGAATGAAATGGCGCCAGTCTGTCTCAAAGACCTTATAGCACCACATCAACCCCGCAGACCCTCACGCCCTCAAAGCTCTGGTTTGCTCCCGACTCACATAGTCTCTAGAAATAGAACAGGAGTCAGAGCTTTCAGCGATCAAGCTCCGCCCCTCTGGAATAAAATCCATATCTCTGGGAGTCAGAGTCACTCTCCACATTTCAAAGTGGACTTAAAACCTTCCTGTTGACAAAGCTTATAGTGACAGTGGACGCGGGTCCTCCCTGGTCCTGGTCTTGGGCCTGAAATGTCGGGGGTAAAATGACACGCTGGAGATTGTATTCTCTCTCCTCCTTCACCTTCCTCTTTCTTCTTCCATCCATCCATGCATGCAT
>JAFBJT010110109.1:11376-37150 GCA_016785325.1 Chascanopsetta lugubris | reverse complement strand
ACACACACACACACACACACACACACACACACACACACACACACACACACACACACACACACACACCACTTCACACTCATAAATGCACAGATGGAGGACTGGGAGATTAGTGTGTACATTTGTGTTTGTTTGTCTGTGTGTGTGTCTGTGTGTGTGTGTGTGTGTGTGTGTGAGTGTGTGTGTGTGCGCGCGCAGTCAGCAGCTGTTCAATCAAAGTGGCTGCGCTCACTCTCAAGCTGCTGTTAATGAGGTGTCACTGCTCCTCGCCTGCACACACAACTTTCACCCGCATGTAAACACGCACGGTCGCGGGGAATGTGTGGGAGCTGCCCATCGCCTGCTCCCCATCGCCCCCGGTGACCGGCGCCTGTCCCGGCCGTCGGTTATGGGATGCAACCGACCGAAATCGAGGGTGGACCATAAATCCAGTGACACCCCGTTTCCCCCAGACACCAGCACCCAGTGGCCGCCGCCGTTTGTGTAAACACAGACTTTCCGCCGTCCCCTCTCGCACTACCTGTGGATTCCCCTTCCCCCGATCTGAATGGCGCCTTTCTCCCTCCGTGTGTGTCATAAATACACATCTCTGCAGGTCCGCATGAGGCCCGCCATGACTCCTGCTCTTTGGGACGGGGCTCCCTCCTTCATCTACCCCCCCACCCCCACCCCAGTCGCAGCGCTGCACCCCCAATGTTTACCCTAAAGGAGGGCCGGGGGGATTGGACCCACATGTTGGCAGGCCCTATTTGCTTTAATAAGCTGGACCGGAGAGATTGAACTATTGGGTTAAATGACACCAGAGCCTAAACGCATTAAAAGCCTTGGAATCGCAGCCGCCGCCGACTCTTTTCTTGGGTCATACCCCTCCGCCCCCCCCCCCCCCCCCCCCCCCCCCCCCCCCCCCCCCCCCCCCCCCCCTCTTTTCTTGGGTCATACCCCTCCGCCCCCACCCCCCCCCTCCCCCCTCCCCCACCCCACCTCCACTCGTGCTCCCTCTCTCTTCAGGTGGTGTTTCCTGTCGGGCTGCGCGGAGGCCGAGGTTGAGGCGGTGATGAGGTCGATTATCCTGTCAGAGTAATTGTCATGATTTGGATGTTTCATGTGATGGGCAGAGTCATTTGTCACTTGTCGAAGAGAAGACAAACAAGGGGGATCCACCTGACAATCACAGCGGCTGAGTGCGCACATGTGCTGAGGTCTGTGTGTCGAGTTACCGCGTCACGTTTGATCTGAAGTTCACACTCACAACGCAAGGCCTTACATGTGCTATTTTTAGATTTCTCTATTTTAAAAAAAATCATTGTTAACATTTAAGTGTTGGGCGTCATTTTTAAATCTTCGACACATTGTACAATACCACCGTTTTACCACTAGAGTGGGTCGAGGCTGCGTGGCTTTTTACCGTGATGTCGTAGCGCTTCAAATCTGTATTCTAGAAATTCATTCAACAACATCAATTAACAGACTCTTTGTGTAGAGGCTGGGAATTGATCCCATGACCTCATGCGGTCAAAGGCCATGCTCTACCACTGCGCTACATCCAGCCCCTTTTCTAATTGAGCACATACAGTGTCGGTATCTTGAAGAGTTATCTATCCCCAAACGAGTTTCATGACATAAACAATCAAGGCAGGGTGAGGATGTACATACGCTGAAAACACTGTTACCTGTTGTTTATGAACAGGAATATGTCAAACGTACAAAAAAAAAAAAAACAACCTTTAGGCTCACCTTGAATTTCCCATATCAACCAATAAAACTAACAATCTCGTAAACCCCCTCTGCCACTTTCCACCCTCCCACCTCCTCCTAAACTAACAACTTCATGGAAAAGGCCTCCGAGCTCTATGATTATTTCCTGATGAGGCCGTGTGGGCGCATAAAAACCCTTTTCTTCTCCGTTTGGTGTTTTTCTCGCACACTTCCAAACTACTGCGCTTCATCCTGCTTTTCCCGCTGTCACTCAAACTTGCACTGGGAGGTTGAGGGGCTGTGTACTACTGATGGGGACGTCAGGGTCGGAAGGAAAACAAAGGCCACGGTGGACGCATCCCTAACTCGTGGGTTTGTTCTCTTCTTAGTGTCGTAAATGCAAAGTTGCTGGAGTTTCCAGGCTCCTCTCTTCGTCTCCGCCAACACCTCTTAAACTGCTTTGACGTCACTATTACCAAATTAAAACAAACGGAATAATAGGTGTTGTTTGACGTCACCGGGCTTTCCAAGCAGCTCAGCGGTTCCTAATCCGATGTGTGATGTGACCCCCACCCCCTTTTATGAGCCTCACCCCTGTTTGGATTGGACATTGGACATTTGGATGAAGAGAGCCTCATTCAAAAGGATGAGTGAGTTCCGACGCGAGGTGGGCTGCACTGAATCTCAGCCATTGGCGCCATCTAGTGGCCTCGCAGTGCAACTACGGCGACCAACCGTGAGCAACTCACACAAGCTGGAAAAGGGAGCGAAATTCAATGTATCTTTCAGTTGTGTTGATTCCAAAGTTTAAACATGAGAAGTTAATTGATTGTTAACACTTTCTTTATGCATTCTGTTGGAGTTTTGGGCTCGTGCGATACCCCGACGTGATAAAGGTGCAAATCTACACTGTGCAAACTTGAATTCATGATGTCTTATATCTCATATAGAATAGAATAGAATAGAACGCCTTTATTGTCATTATACACAAGGTACAACGAGATTGAAAGACAACTCTGGTGGTGCTAAGAGGGAAACAACAGGGGTACCCGAAATATAAGAAAGTCTATAAAAAATTTAAAAAATAATAATAATAATAAAATGTTATTGTTGTTGATCTATGCAGCTTGTTTTGTTTTCCTATGAGGATGCCCGTGTGACAGCTGCGTGTTGACTGCAGCATCGTCAGCCCTTCGGTACAGTAACACATCTCGTCTTACCTTGCAGGAGGAGGCCAGCAGAGATCCATCCCGTTTCCAGCTCAGACTCTGCAGGTGGTCGCCGTGCTGCTCCAGAGCTGCAGACACACACGGCCAGAATCAGAGGAGAAGGCACGAAAACAAAAGTTGGACGAGGACAAAATGGGGGCAAATAATAGAGAATTGCGTGACGAGGTGAGGAGGGGTGGGGGGGGGCGGGGGCATGGACTGACCAGGCAGGGAGGAGAAAGCGGAGCTACACACTTGTGAACACACAATGACACGGCGAAGACAAGGTGGCACGCGTGAAAGGGACGGACGAGGGAGATGATGAGCGGGACGCGTTTGGCTGGCGGTGCCTGAAGTGAGCACAGCGCCGCTTTGCGTGAATCCCAGCGGAAGAGACAGGAGGAGTGCACTTGTTAGGGCACAGACAAGAGACACGTGACATGAACTGAGGGGAACGGAAACACGCCTTCGCGCGTAGATTTCCCATCACTCGGATCCTCGTCCGTCATTCGCCGCACATGGATGAGGGGTGGAGGTGACACGTGCGCGCGTGGATGGGGCTCACAGAGACTTTGATCGGCAGTGAGCAGCAGCAGCAGCAGCAGCAGCAGCAGCAGCCAGGCCAGCTGTCATGGAAGGGATGGAAGGGTGTGTGGGAGAGGGGGAGGGGGTGGGGGGTGGGGGTGGGTGGGGGCTGGGGGGGTGAGGCCAGAGGATAGTGACACAACATCCTGAGGCCGGTCTGAGTGAGTGAGTGAGTGAGACCGGGAAGCGGGACTGCAAACCAAAACATTACCTCTGCTGCTCCACAGCACTTAGACAGAGCCACAGGGCTGTGAAACGGAGGCGGCATCAGTCAAACGGTCGCCAACGTGACCAAAAAAGAACAGAAAAGAAAAGAAAAAAAAAGAAGAAAAAAAAAAAGGAAAGCAACCACGTCCCTCCACTTCAAATTACACTCCAACACAAAAGGTGAATCTTAACGGAGACAAATGTTAAACGGACGGAGCAGGATGACAAAGACAAAGTGTTTTCTGGTTGTTGTTGTTGTTGTTGTTGTTGTTTTTACTCCACCTGCTCCGTGCACGTGCCAGGGCGGCGCGTGCACGTGCAAGCCGGCGTCACCACCAGCGGCGGTAGCTACCTGCTAAGGGCGCGTCCTGGCGGCCGGCGTCAAAGATCAGCGGGGACTTGGTCGTGCCGACGGCCAACAGGCCGGAGGAGGTGGGGTGGAAGTGCAGCAGCTCCACTCTGCCCTGGCCCGGCCGCAGCGTCAGCTCCGGCTCGCTGGGCTGCTCCCGCTCCGGGTCGCGCAGGCGCCACAGCTTCACCTGTGGCACACGGAAGGGGAGGATGATGCGAATGAGGGAAAATCACGGCATGCGCGCGCGCTTTATCGCTTCGATCGCACCCTGGTGGGGAAACTGCCGCACACAGCGGTACACATCCGTGAATCCCCCGGTCTATGGGATTGAGGAGTTCCTAAAAGACGCTCGTGCGACGCGTCCGTCTGGAGATTTGTGACGAATCGACTCGTGGACTTGAGGCTTCCTGGGGGAAGTGGAGCGGAATCTCAGGCTGTACCCGGGTCTGTTGTTTTCAGGGCAGCGTGGACAGAAACGTGGTTCTTTACTTGGATTTTCAAGTCAGGACTGCCTGTTTATGTCTGCAGAAGTATTGTCGTCATCAACCTCCGATCTCAAACCTCACAATCACAGGAGGGACGGCGAACCTCAACAAGTCAACCTGTGGCTTTTGCACACATACACTCAACGGCCACTCGGTCGGGTAAACCTGACCGGTCGTAGACCGGACCTCTCTTTGTGTTTGGCATTGATATGGACGGTCACATCTCGCGAGGTATTACGCCAATATACTGCAGTATCGATGGACTTGAGTGTCGTGTTCAAGGAACCTGTTTCGAATGATCAATGAATGCATGTGATTGGCTGATTAGACGTGTGCGCTATGAAGTTAAAGGGGTGCGCCTAACAAAGTGGCCGGTGAGTGTCCAGTCTTGTAAACAAAGACACGGAGCGTAGCATCCTGGACTTGGCCTGTCTGTCTAACTGGAGAGGGATCTACGTGCACATCCAGATCATGTTTGGACTTCTGGCTGATGAGAGTGGATGAAGTGAAACTGTTGAGATTAAGCCTCAGCCTAACACTTCACACATCCCCCCCCTGAGACACGGTTCACACATTCTGTCGGTTTCCCTCTCAGTTCCCCAGCTCAGCACCTCGAGGTGCCGTGTCGGCAAAAAGGCAGGGGGAGCTGCTGAGTGTGGAGGTGAGGCCTCCACAAATCAGCAGATTCCTGTGAGCTGGGGCACCTGCGACTCAGGAGGGGCGGGGGGGCGGGGGGGGGGGTAAAGAAAAAAAAACCCTGAGTAGGTTCAAATTGCATTTAAAGTCCTGCCGGGGAGATCAGAGCCACAGTAGATCAAAGGCGCTTTTCACTTTAACAATACCAGATCAATACTAAGAAGTGGGGAGAAGGTCAATGAGCTCACCGTTTCATCACTGGAGGAAGTCGCCAGCAGATTCTCATCAAATGGAGAAAAGTCCATGTCGGTAATTAGACCTGGCAGAGAGAGAGAGAGAGAGAGAGAGAGAGAGGGGAAAACAAGTGCAGCTGTGTAAGTTCATTTCAAGAAATGTCTTTTCCTGATGTAATTCATTTTGTGAAAGGTCACTCAGGTGTCCCATGTGTTGAGATCAACGTTTACTGGAATGGCAGGAAATCTGGGTGACGGCCCACTGTCCATCTGATCCGGGTTTGAGCGCGGACAGACCCAGCATAGCGCCACCTGCAGGCATCACAGAACACAGACATTGGCATCCAACATGATTTCGAGGTATGACATTCGGGCACTTGCCGAGCTTTGCTGAAATGTATACGAAAAGATGAAGAAAAGCTACAGTTGATGAGCGTATCACGGTGCACAGAGCGTTTAGTCGACAGCGACACAAGGCATGGGATTGGCTGCTTTGTCGGTGGGTGTCCGACGGCATCAAGGCGCATTACCGCCACCTACTGTCTTGCTGAGAGACACGGCATGCCAAAAAAAAAATCTGCACATGTCATCACTCATGCGTGATTCTACTGATTCAATAGTTTTATTCATTGCACAGACTAAACACAGTCGACCCTTCCCTTTAGTTGACACAAATTGCTGACGAGACTTCCTCGGCCTTACCAGCCATCTCGGTGTTGAAGGCCACCAGCTTGGAGCTGGCTTTGATGTGGTTCCCCTGACAGGAGAAGGAACCAGCGCGGACATTGTTGATCCACTCCTGGATGTGAACACACAGAGAGCACAGAGGATGAGACAAGGATGTTGATGATGATGATGATGATGCACACCACTTTCAGACCACTGTGAAACATCAAAGAATAGAATTAAACTTTATTCATCCCTACTGGGGATGTGGTGGTGTTGCAGCGGAAAAAACAAAAAGGGACAGCCTACGACAAATAGTTACGGATGCCATTTACAACAACACAATAACAACAAAGCCGGAGGATAATGAGGAGATAGTGAGACAGTGAGACCTGACAGATGAGAATCATAAACGATCACTTGACATGTGCGAACAAGAGAACATGAGCGAGTTAAAAAATTCAAGAGGAAAAAAATGGCGGGTTATCAGTTTTCATTAAGCTGGGGAGCTCACACACGACTGTGTGGCTGTTACAACACAGAATAAAAGAACGATATAAACAGGAAGGATCTGGCTGAGGTCTCTCACACACACACACACACACACACACACACACACACACACACGCGCGCGCGCTCTCAAGTGCCTCTGACTGAGTGTTGAGGAAGTGGAGGGGCAGCCCTGCATTGCACAGCACAGAAACTCTAAAAAGCCTCTTTCATAACATTAAAAAGGCGAGAGCAGCAGGGAGAGAGGGAGAGAGAGAGAGAGAGAGAGAGAGAGAGAGCGTCTGTGCAACATGCTCCAACAAATTCTCCGTCGCTGGCTCCTCAGAAAACTGTTAGGACCCTCACAGACCTACAGGTGGCGATTAACAGATGTGTGAACAGGAGGAAGGAGCTTCATTTCCTGCAGGGATTATATTTCGTAAACTTTCTATTATGATGCATTTGTATCACTATATTACTCAGAGAGTGTAAACCCCCGCAGAGGCCCACAAACCTCCCGTGAAATTTGATTTCAACGTACAAGATTGATATTTTTATGTCATTATAAACACAGTTCCAACAATATGCCTGATTGTTTTCATCAGGATCGATGTATTTTTCTCAGTGATATCAGAAACGATGAACAACACATTCCTGGAGCCATGAACTTTGTTTAGGTCCAGTTCAGGACTTCCACCAAGGTTTGTGGTTGTTTCGATTTTGCATGTTCTTGTTTACAAACAAACACGAACGAAAACACAGTCTCCTTATCAGGGTAAAGGTCGCACCATGTGTGAGACTTTGACATATCGGGAATAACAAGGCACACGGGAATGAAACCATCAACCCAAGGAGATTCGTCATTCAGCTGCGACATGCACCCTCACCACAAGATGCAGACAAATCCTATGCAAGGTCCCTTTAACTGGACAGTTGCATATAGAGCCCGATAGTTAATTCATAGCAGCCAACAGCTGCAGGAGATGAGTGGAGAAGATAGAGAGAGACTGACTGCACATGCCAGACATTTTACTGCCGCAGTTCAAAAACAGGCCGAGGGCTGGCGGGTTACATAAGACACCTGAGCGAGGATCAAGCTGCAGGCAATGCAACTTTACGCTAATGGATCCAAGAAGGTGGGAGTGATTTTAAAGGTGCAGTGCGAAGGATATTATTCACATTTCAACTGGCATAAATAGAATATCAAACAAGGGTGCATTTAGGGGAGCATGATCACCCGGATGTATGACGTCTTGTTGGTGTCCTTCACCTGGAATGAACCCTTTATGTTTACATCAGAGGTGGGTCCTCTCTGTGGAGGCCACCATTTTTTTTTATACACTGCACCCGAATGGAAAACACCTTTGGAGAATTAATGAAAGCTAAAGGCTGCCATTCATTCTCCTCCATGCTTTACAGTGAATGGGGAGGGGGGGGGGGTGAGTGGTGCTTTACTGCAACGTGCAAAGTCACCACTTTTTCCTCATTAAACCCGCCACAGTGCACCTTTAGAATAGCAGGGGGTGGNCAGAAAAGGGGGGGGGGGGGGGGGGGGGGGGGGGGGTAAATGAACACTGTCCCTCACAATTTAATGTTTTAAATCGCCATTCATTCTCCTCCATGCTTTACAGTGAATGGGGAGGGGGGGGGGGTGAGTGGTGCTTTACTGCAACGTGCAAAGTCACCACTTTTTCCTCATTAAACCCGCCACAGTGCACCTTTAGAATAGCAGGGGGTGGGGTGGGGGTGGGGGGGTAAATGAACACTGTCCCTCACAATTTAATGTTTTAAATCTTTGTCCAGCATTGGAAATCAGTGCAAGGAGTGAGGAAGACTGTGCAATGAAAGGCTGTGCAAGATAACAAGATTAGTGTGGAGGAAGGAGAGTTAGCTCCACCGAGGGAGTGAAAGGTTATGATTGGCCTGATTGTGTGATCAGATGCAGGCTAACAGATCTATGCAACGCATGATGCAAACACAGGACTCGTAGTTTACACTTTAGGATAATGCAAGTGTTAATCTGAGCCCCCCCCCCCCCCCCCCCCTTGGGCCCCCCCCCCCCCCCCCCCCAACCCCACCCCCCGTGCTGCTCTCAGCAGCCTCCCAGATGCAGGAAGTTCAACATCCCTTGCAGGCAGGCAGGCAGGCGTTCCACCCTGAGCACCACCGAAGTAGCACAGCTGCTAACATCCACTGCTAATGTTAGCTAGTAGGAAGAGGAAACCGGCGCTACCCACGCGCTCCGCAGCTACTCACATCTTTCTTGGCAATTTTCGGAGTGGTGTTTTTGAATTTGGAGGTCTTGAAGCGGTTCATGCTGCCCTCTCACACTGACTTTCGAGCCTTCCGGGTGTGTGTGTGAGTGTGTGTCGAGCTGGTTGCAGCGCCGCAGTCTGTAGACGGCTCCAGCCACACAGCTGACAGCTCAACGAAATCAAAGGGGCGGTCGCTTTATTCACCAAAGCTCGCCGGTCGGGCGGAGGTATGATGCACACGATGACACACGCGCTGCCCGGGGCTACCCCGGTGTATAAAACGAGTACATCTCCTTTAACTTGTCACTTCTGATTCTCGCTGCCAATGAAACTCGTGATATTTAGTGACTTTAGTCAGTCTCAGATTAAATATTAACATTTTTGAAAAACTTAGATACACATCAAATGTGTGTTCTTTACTCAAATATATCGCCAAGTTCCACTTAAATGATTACTACCTCTAATTAATAATTTCGGGATTTTTTTTCTCACTTTGTTTCACTGGTGATGTAAAATAACAATCATGATAAAAATAATAAAATGAATCCTATTCTTCATGTTTTAATGAGTGTAGACACTCTTTTCGCGATTATAAACGGAATCAAATCCCACATTTTTCTCAAGTGGCCCAGGAGAACTATATTTCGCTGGGAGAGAACCATCTGTACTCATGTCGAACATCTTTGTCAGTTTAGGTGCCACCCTGCTTCTTCCGGTCATGCGCAGAACCTCCAGTAGTCGAGCGTAGTGCCGGAATGATGGCGTCTTCAGCTGCCCGCAGTTCCTCACGCTGGCTCACAGTCGTCGTGTCCTCTGTTCGCTGCCGGGCCGCCGGTGCCGCTGTGTTCTCCGGCCATGGAGGAGTCCGAAGTTTGTCCACGGTCGGTGCGGAGAAACTGTGGCGGGGAGGCGGCGTGCTTTGCGGCGGCGTCGGGAGAGCGTTGACATTGAGAGGGCTGTCAGGTGAGGGGTGTTAGCCATATGGCCTGAGCTAGGCTATGCTAGTTGTTTTTTTTTTACGACTCAAGTCTTGTTTATTCGTGTGACGTAATTTGTTGGAGCAACCAAAACAAATCTTAGCTTTAACTCATTAAGCTTTACCCTTGAAGACACAACGAACAGAAACACTGTTAATGTCTTGCATAAAGAGACATGGGATCAGACTTGTTAGCAGTGTTGCTAACTGCCCTGTGTTGGCATCTCGATGGTCATGTAAGAGCCGATTGGTGAACCGATCATTGTCACATTGATAATAAAAGAAAGCATTCATTGATCTGTGACCTGTCAGGTGACTTTACCTAATTCGGACCATTTATTGTTATGCATATTAAACACATTAGACCTGTCATTGAACAGACAACTGCTGCGATTTGGTTCCGTGGTGGATCCTAGTAACCAGCAGTGTAAACTAAACATGCTTCCTGATCAGTGATCGTTCCCAAACAGAGGTCTTGTGACTTAAATACCATTCACTTTGTTCTAAACCTTTCCAGGTCTGAAATCGCCCCACGCTGTTTACACACTGTCCTTTCACACAAGTGCCCCTGCCAGCAAGAAGCAGGACTTATACCAAGTCCTGGGGGTTTCTCGCGCAGCCACGCAGAAAGAGATCAAGAAAGCCTACTACCAGGTCTGTGACGGCCCCACAAGTGTTTACAGTGAGGCCCTCAGCTGATCAGCTGTCACCGTGTATTTGTTTGTCCCTCAGATGGCCAAGAAGTACCACCCCGACACCAACAAAGACGACCCGCAAGCCAAAGAAAAATTTACTCAGCTGGCCGAAGCTTACGAGGTTCGCTCTCAGTCTCTGCTCAAGCCCTCGCTCGACACACGGACCGGACGTTTGTCCCCGTGCTGATGTGTTGTCCTTTGGAATGAGCCGTTCACACCTGGCTCCCTGTTTCAGATCCTCGGTGATGAGACGAAGAGGAAGCAGTACGACATGTACGGCTCCACGGGCTTTGGCGCCGAGCAGGCGGGCGGAGCCCATCAGTACTGGAGCGGACAGAACAGCAACGTCAACCCGGAGGAGCTCTTCCGCAAGATCTTCGGGGAGTTCACCGGAGGACAGGGGTTCGGAGACTTCAACGCCATATTCAACCAGCCCCAGGAGGTCGGTGGAATCGTGCGACAGCTGAGGAGAGCCCGTTGTTTTGCTTGTTGCGTTGACACGGCGATGCGTTTCTTTTCCAGTATATGATGGAGCTGACGTTTACTCAGGCAGCGAAGGGAGTCAACAAAGAGATGAGCATTCAAATCGACGCCGCCTGCCAGCGCTGTGACGGCAAGGGCCACGAGCCGGGCACCAAGATCCAGCACTGCCACTTCTGCAACGGCTCCGGCATGGTAAGGGGCCCTGACACGCCGCTGTGCTGACACAGTGTTGAAGTACAGTGCGTGCCGCATGACCAGACACGCGTTTTGCACCTCCGCAGGAGACGAGGAACACGGGTCCGTTCGTGATGCGCTCCACGTGTCGGCGCTGCGGCGGCAAAGGCGTGGTCATCGCCACGCCCTGTAACTCCTGCCGCGGGTCAGGAATGACGAAGCAGAAGCAGACTGTGATGGTCCCTGTGCCTGCAGGTCGGTCACACCCGTGATGCTTGGAAATGTTTCTCCTTTTTAATGAAACCGCTCTTTGCCTCGCTTTTGTGTCCGTTTGCCCATGAGGCTACAATAACTGATGGTTTCAGCACCGAAAGCGTATTTCAAAGTACCTCCAGTGAACAAAGTCATTGTTTAAACTCAAAGTCTATTTATTCTCTCCATTCTTATCCTTCCGAGTATAAAGGGCTCTGTCCAGAGTAATGAACAAAACAATCCATACTTTCAGGTGATTATACGCTCATAAAAACATCAGTATCATTTTCTTGTATTTCATTTTTGTACATAGAACAGGAAATGACTTCACCTAAATCTTACACACCGGGTCTTTACCTTGTAATGTGGATCATTTAAACCACCTGACCCGGGTTTGTTGTTGTTGTTGTTGTTGTTTACAGGTGTGGAGGATGGCCAGACAGTTAGAATGCCGGTTGGCAAGAAGGAGATCTTCATAACGTTCAAGGTGAGTCTCCCGAGAGATCAACAAGCCCACGTTCACTGTCCAAACACCACTTTCTTTGTTTGTCCGCCTGTGGACGCGTGAGAGACACCACCATGTCCACGCTCAACAACCTGAGGTGTGTGTGTGTGTGTGTGTGTGTGTGTGTGTGTGTTCCGTTTGGTCGTCCAGGTCCAAAAGAGTTCTGTGTTCAGGCGGGATGGAGCGGACATCCACTCTGACCTCTTCATCTCTGTGGCACAAGCCCTCTTGGGCGGCACGGCCCGGACACAGGGGCTGTATGAGGCTCTGAACTTATCGGTGAGCAGACTCTTAACGTCGTCGAGTCACACACACCACGATGAACGGTACAGAAAGAGGATTTACTTTGGACTTTCTCTCCGTCTTCAGATTCCCGCCGGGATCCAGACGGACCAGAAGATCCTACTCACGGGGAAAGGAATCGCCCGCGTCAGTGGCCACGGCTTTGGCGACCACTACGTCCATGTCAAAATCAAAGTCCCCAAGTAAGACTCTTTAAAAGCCTCCCTGCTGTTACTTGCTGTTACCGAATCACAATGACTGTAGATGATATAAGATGACTGAGGTTGTTTTGTCCTGCAGGACATTGACGGACAGACAACGATCTCTGCTCATGAGCTACGCCGAGGACGAGAGGGACGTGGATGGGACGGTGAACGGCGTCACTAACACCAGCAGAGGTAGGAGAGAAACTCTCACATCAACATTAAAGGGCACGCGCAGGGTTTTTCAACCAGCAACAAAAGATGATCAACATCTCATTGCCACCATGGAGCCAAGTGTTGACTCGGTGACGCGTTGCTTCTTCTTCATCCACGTGGTGAAATACCAAACGTTACAACTTCTGCAAATTGTTCAAAAATGCATTTCGCCTCAGTTTGCATGGTCATTCTCAAAGATCGCATGTCCCAGCGTGACGCCAGATGCGGCGCAGGAATTTGCATGAATGGCCGATGAAGTGTAAATCTGTCCAGGTGAGGGCAGCGGAGAGCAGCGGCACTGAAACCAATTAGAGAGAAGCCCGACTGTCTTCTTCTCCTTTTCTTCTCCAAATTAAATGATTATGTTTTCCTCATTACAAGAAGCACGACGCACCCGTGTTCAAACATGTCCAGTCAGTCTTTGGGACGTCCCAAGTGTCTGACCTTCAGTAGTTTCGCTGTTTTGAATGAGTTTGAACAATTGTCCATTTCCTCTTTTCTCCTGCAAGGTAAAAGATTCTGGAACTAAGAGACTCGGCGAGGACGACAATGACGTATTTAACAAAGACGCATCATAGTGACAAGGACGGAGGGTTGACAAGTACTTGGTGGTGGATGGAGATGACTATAGTTCTGCCTGGATCAGTATGGACCCACCTGTCACACCCTGCAGTGAGTAAAGAAGAGGATGACCTGCTGTTTTCATTCACCGGAGAGGATCTGCTCAGCAAACGATGAGCCAGTGCTTCCTTCACCTCTGTTCAATCTCCATGGAACCTACTGTGGTTGCAAAGACTGTTTTGAGTCCGTGTGAAGGTTTTTCGTTGTTGGTCGACTCGAGGAAAACATAAAAATGCTAAGAGTCCACAAGAATGCGTTATTGTATCAACAGAGAATGTTTGTGTTTTTATTTAGGATTAATTCTCCTTCATCCTTCCTGATCGTGGTTTCATGGTTTCTTACAGGTGAAATAATGTCAGGCTACATGCTTACCTCTGAATGTAAAGGTACAGTGTGTAGGATTTTTTGGTGAAGTTGCATAATGGCAGCTGATTACTTTTCTTAAATCTTACACAGTGGACCTTTATACAGCAGAAATATCTGGTGTTCCTGACACTAAACCCTCATCTGTCACTGTTGTAACCCCCTGCATCGCTTCTGAAGCATGACATTTGTACATAGATGGTTATAGATCATCATACAACCATGTGTCCTAGAGAAGAGATAAAACTATACAGCTATAATAAACCTATGATCTGGAGCAAAGCCTTGTTTTCTTTACACCTTGAGAGAAAAAGTACTTGCGTATTTCACATAATTGAACACAAATCAGCCTCATTTAGATCCAATAATATGCCACACAGCACTGTGTACACAGTTCCAACAACATAGGTGGCATCAGATTAAATTGAATGATGTGAACCAACAAATCTGAAGTAACATACACGTGTGCTTTGACTCTGTTAATATTTCTGCACAACTATTTATCTTATAGATATTTGGAAGTTTAAAAATTTTTTTTTTTTTAAATACTAGCCAGATGAGAACACTTCAGTAGCTATCATTTCAAGGCACCGTCTTTGGTTTGGCAATCTACTCATATAGTGAATACTTGTCAACACCCCCTTCCTTTACAAGTATTTAAAAATATCTATGGCTAACTTCAACTCTCGAAAATATCAAGCCTAATGGTTTGTCCATTCTGGGCTACTTCAAAAACATGGTGGTGCAACATGGCATTTTCTGTTGAGAGGAAAAACTCCTCATACATTCATGTACTAATGCACTCACAAAATCATCACACCGGACCTTTAATGCGATTTACAACTCCAGTCTAAGTGAGTCTATTTTAATTCAGCTATAAAAGAAAAGGATACTCGCTATAGGTAGCACAACACACTGGTGGGTTTTCGGTCTTGCACAACAAACAATCCTAATGACTCACTAAATAAAGCTTTGTTCAGTTAGACAAGTTTTTTCAGGATTAATGCAAGAGAATTCAAAATCAACATGAATTAGTCGAGCATCCCCGCCCTTTGTTCTTAATCTTCATTTGAAATCATTCCTGAAATTCAAGTAAAGTGTCCCTTCAGTATGTCCAAAAATACAAAAAGTATTTGAACACAGAACACTGGCATCATTAAATACAACATGGAGACTACAGGTGTACATCAGGAAGTTGTGTTAGTCCTCCACACACACACACAACATTGTATTGCCATCCTTCTGCAACATGAACCTGAGAAACTGAAATACAATATCATCAATGTTGATCGAGCTTCCATGGCTGTGATCAAAGCGCTGCAGTCCAACTGTCGTCCTCAGCGAGTTGTAACGATGCGGACAAACATGCAGGATGTGTGACTGTACTGAGATCGTGGTTTCAGTGGTACCATGTCGAACCAGTCGGTGAAATGTCCAATGTGTCCACTGTGGCTGCATGATGGTTAAAAATAAACACACAAGTTGTGCTTAACAGAAGAGAAGCATCCTTCAAACTCACAGTCAGAGCAGCAAACAGTTCGCATGACGAGTGGACAGTTTTAGGGACGGTGGATACAAGTGAGTACATGAAACATTTTGAATCTTCCTGGAAATATACTATGCGACTATTCCAAGAGTGTGCATAAACCGTTGAGACCAGGAAAAGTTGATTTCCAACCAAAACAGCAGTAAAATCTTTATCCTAGTATCGGCTGCTAAAAATGACGTTATTGAGAGTGCGAACAAGTGCGAACTGTCAGGAAGTCGAGCATGGATTATTCAATGTAAATATATATTTATCAGTGTGATTATAACTTTGATTAGATTGGACAAAGACACTGTTACATACTGGTACTCGAGCAGGGGGCCAGGGCAGAACATACCTAAGGTGCAACTAGGCAGGTGTTACAACAGCAGAGAGGGAATTAAAGTCACTTTGAAAACAGAGTGAATCTGGTTAGCTTTCAAACCCTGCGTACTATATCTTTAAATCAATCTGTATCTCCGTTTCTATTGAAAGAATGCTTTGTCAGGAATCAATACAGCAGTCTGCACAGCAGCCCACTGTGCTTTTCTATGCATAGCTTCTGCATTGTATATTTTAACCGTTTAAATATTTTGATAATAGTTGCATGACAATCAACTGTTGCCATAGTTACAGTTTATAAACGGGCTGCATAAAAAAAAAGGAGACACTGTGCTCTCTCATATAACACACATGATGTGCTTTTGTGACCAAAGCAGCAAAGGACTAGACGGTTTCTGAGGTGCGAGCAGACACGCTGAAGGGACACAAAATGGAGGGATATTTCAAGAGGTAGAGCAGCAAAACCAAAACTGGAGGAGAAACTGAATCGAGGCAAAGCTGGGGCGATGGATGGAGTCGTCATGGCAATGGTCAAAAAGAGAATCATCCACAAATCCGAGTGAATTCCCAGCCACATTCTTTTTCTTTTTTAACAATGTGCATTATCAAATAAAGTTAAATGTCCATATGAAAATATTAAATGGTCTCAATCTCCTTATTACTCCTCCCTCATTCTCTCTCCCCCTCTTTCGTTCTCTAATCATGGCCGATATGCGACAGGCTAACGATGGGATCACATCAGGTACCACGCGGCCAGTCCAGCCAGGGCAGCAAACCAGGTTGCAAACAGAACCTGTCCTGTTGGGTGTCGGAGCGCCGCCATGACGAGTTGATAGGCATAGGTAGTTCCACCTGCTGCCGCTGGAGGAATAAAACAAAAAGGAAACCTCAGTCAACCTCACAGATACAGAAATGATGTCTCACTATTGCAGCAATGACAAAAAAAACGACAAATCTACCCATTTTGGCTGCATAGTAGGGGCATTTGTTGATGTCGCCATCCATTGCTCCATGGACGGGCATGCCAGCATCCAATACCTCCTCCTGGATGGATTTCCCAGCTTCTTCCAACTCCTCAAACACCTAAACACACACACACACACACACACGTATAAATATATATATATATATATATATATATGATATGAACTGTTTTCGATCTAGTTGCATTCTATTGGTAACGTCGAGTGAAGCATCATAAATAAAAGTATCATCCTCGTTTATGAACAGCTTTTTTTTTTATACTACAAAAATACACAACATAAAACTGCTCCATCTCAGATAAGACCAACAGATAGTGTTTACAAACACAGCTCCCCTTCCCCTTCTCTTCTGCCTCTCACCTCCATGTTGAAATGGAATGCTTTCACTGCCTCGTCCACAAGCCTCTGTTTTGTTTCCTCGTCCAGTTCCAGCTCATTCATGCGACTGCGGTACAGCTGCTTGAAAGCTTTGGCACTATGAATGCCCTCAAAGTGATAGAACTCAAGGCCCTCTCCAGTGGTGGGAAGCTTTAAAGCCCTCTGTGCCACCTTCTTCAGCACCTGGCCCCCAGACAGGTCACCCATGTAACGGGTGTAGGCGTGGGCAACCAGCAGCACCGGGTCCTCTTGCCCCACTTGGTGGATGCGGTCCACATACTGCTGAGTGGCCTTGGAGCAGCTGATCTCGCTCTGCCATTCCGGGCCGTAGAAATACTCCAGGTCACGGGCCAGAGCTTCATGGCGATGCAGCTCGGAGGGGAAATAAAGAGGCGCAAACTGAGGGTGATCCTTGTTTCGTTCAATCTCCTCCTCCATGGCTGTGTAAGTGTAGTAGAGAGCCATGACTCCAAGCTGAAGAGGAGAGAGTCAGAAGTGTTGGATGATTTTCTTTTCAAGTGCTTTTTGTTTCTCCCTTTGTGTTTTTGAAACCAACACAATTGATTCGCTGATTCATTTACGCTCAGATTACGTCCAGACTGACCTTGAAGAGCTCCTTGCGAATCCGTCCTCGGAGGAAATCCTTCACAAACTGTGTATTCTCAGCCTTCTCATGAACCTCTTTGGTCCCTGCTGCCAGCAGCTCTGACAGATCTTCAGGACTGGAGGAGAGAAAGAAGCAATAACCCAAAAAAAAGGTACAAGATCCATTTGACTGTCCTACGAAAACCTGACTCTCTTGCCATGTTATTCCACATTAGAAAACAAAATGGGATTTACCTGACAATGTCCTCCGTCTCATCCGGCATTGGCCCGGATCCATTGGACATCGTCTTGGACTCCATACTCTGTGCTGACAGGTGGGTTTTTATTACCTCAGAAGAAGTGAAAGGCAAAACTACATTAGCGCATGTCGACTATTTACATCACAATACTTTCTTCCGGTGACGCTGCCACCAACTCTCTGTGGCCATGACTGTGTAACTATTATCCAGAATAAACAGAGGGACAACAAACAGGGTTCCCAGTGCTTCCAGAGGTACAAACAATTACAGTGGTGTGCCACCGCAACTAAACAAACAGTCAAACAGGCAAATGTATGTAGACAACGCAATGATATAATGTCAAGTCAACCACAGCATGTATTGCTCCTTACCAAAGTGACAGCAGTGATCTGATGGGGGAAGCTGATATCGCCCCACTGAAGCTGATGATGAAGATGATGATGATGATGATGATGATGATGACGACAGGGGGGAAAAGAAGGTTTCTTTCAGTCAGTTACTACGTCCAAAGCAACGCCATGTGGAAATCTGTGCGTTGTTTGTTGCTTCCGCAATTTCACCTCTGGCGCCGCAGCACAACTAAAGAGTCAAATCATGCAGCATAACACAGGCCTGCTGACGTTTACTCGACAAGCTCGGAGCTCCAGCGAACCATACCCCCTCTATTTACTGTTTCAACGCGCGTTTTAAACGGTCATAGGTGTCTCCTATTACAATATCAATCCGCGGTGTCTCATCAAATTAAGTTAAATACACACAGCTGTGTCGTAACACGTGACATTCACGCCCTCTCGCTTGCTGGGCAGCACTACTTTGGCAACAGCTAACTTTGCTATCCAAGTTAGCTAGTAGCTAGCTTAGAGTGCAACAAGCTAACGACATCAAAGAGGGTTATGACGAGCAGGCGTCGCTCTTGGAAAAACACAGCGGTGGTGTTAAACCGTGCGTTGAGTTGGTTCGAATCGGCTACAGTCGGAAGCTCTGTGTCACAATAACAACTTACACAACTAACCTTGGCGGCAGCACAGTGCACTGGGCCTCCTCCACTGCAGGCAGGGGGTGCAATGGAGGGACGGGGCGTACAACCCCGCCCCCTGTAGGCTGGGGGCTGTCACGTACACCCAAAGTGCTGAGGATGCAAAAAGAATATAAAAAAAATAAAAGTTTGTGATTCTTGTGCACACAGCAAGTTTTGTATACGCGGTATTCTCGGGAAATATGGAGTTTATGATAAGTTATTACTTGGCATCATTTAGTTTATCAACAGCAAAGTGAGTTTCCAAGAGTGTATAATAAAAAAATCAATTCAATCAATTGTCACCAATTAAAAGGAGAAGAATAGCGATGACGAATAAAATCCAGATCTGTCAATACGGTTTGAAATGATTTAATCTAAAATGGTTTTAAACAATAATTTTATATCGATATAGATAATCAATACAAAGTGATTTATTTTCTTTGCTCACTCTGAAAGTGCTGAATGAGGAAAAAAATCACTGGTTAGTCCTATGATATTATTCAATAATATTGAGTGTGGCTGATTATAGGCTATAGTCTACACCCTCTCCCCATAGGACATGCTTTTTTCTTTTTTTTTACCTTTGATTGTTTTGCCTCAATGGGTTTGCCTTTTATTGTTTGGTCTAATAGCTTGCCATTCATTTGTTTTGCCTTTTGCATAAAGTTTGC
The DNA here is from genome assembly GCA_016785325.1 of Chascanopsetta lugubris. NCBI lineage: Eukaryota > Metazoa > Chordata > Actinopteri > Pleuronectiformes > Bothidae > Chascanopsetta > Chascanopsetta lugubris. The sequence goes on along the minus strand of JAFBJT010110109.1, from coordinate 17,810 downwards.
TTCTTGTTTTGCCTTAACTTGTTTCAGCTTTCTAAAACCAACGAGCTTCGATTGGGTTACGCTCGCTTACATCCGGTCATCTTGACCTTACTCCTGGTTCTTTTTGTGTTTGTCTTTCAGAGCAGAGCGCCATAGTGCAGGGAGTGCGAGGGCCCCATGGTGAGGTCCCACTCACCATTTTGCAGCTCTGAGCCGCTGGACAAACACAACATGTCTCCCTGTGTACAACATGTTGTTATGTCATCAGGGCTGCAGCAGGTGTTTGTACATTCATACATGCATGCTGCTTATGAATTATGCACACGGTGGCTGCTTGTGATGCTGAGCAGATTTGTCCATTAGTGAGTGACTGAATGCAGTGTGAAAATGGATAGATGGACGGACAGACAGATGGACTCTACGTGTGTGTGTGTGTGTGTGTGTGTGTGTGTGTGTGTGTGTGTGTGTGTGTGTGTGTGTGTGTGTGTGACAAACTACACTCTCAGATGCTTGGTTGGACCCATCCTACCATCCCTATGCCACAGAGCCACAGGGGGCGGGGGTGGTGGAGGACAAACAGGATGATTCACTTCCTTCCATGGGACTGCCAAGCTGTTGCATCACACTTAAGTGCTTTGGTAAATGCCGTCTGTCCCACTCATACGTACATCTCAGTATGGAGAGGGAAGAGAATGTAAATCCAATAACAACCTCAGCCCTTGTACTAATAACTGATCAATCTGGCGGAGTGCAAGGTTTGAACCTCACCAAACATTGTTGTTTAACCATGTTCACATGTTACGAGCTGCTGTCTGGATGGTTTCTATTTGTTGCTTCGTAAACATACAACGGGGGCAGATCTTCAATCTTTATTCATAGCCATCTGTTGGATAACTGAACTACAAAAAGAAGTAAAGAAGCCAAACAAATCGTCATGATCTCCCACTCCTGCTGTAGATTCACTTGCCAACACTGGATCTAAGGGATGGTGAGACCAAAATGGTGAGGTTTGGATTTCATATCTCCATACTTTTATATTCTTATAAATGTTCAAACACGTTTCTGAGTGAAGTGCATGGGGAGTTAATTGTTAGCGGTGATATAATTATTATCATTATTGTTTTCATTGTGTTATCATTATGATTATTGTTATTAGTTGTAGTCATCGTAGTAGTAGAGGTAGAAGTAGTGGTAGAACAGGTAATTAAATCATGTGCGCAGCATCCATTATGAGGGCGACACTTCTCGCGAGATTTGAGAGTTTGCTGCGAGGTTAACGTTAGAAAGGTTAAAGGTTACTGTTGTGTATAGTATGTAGTCTGTTGTATAAGTTGTCAACAAAAGACAAACACAAAACCTCTGCAGTTACCTCACGAGACATACGGGCCAAAAAAAAATCAACATTTAAAAAAAATCAGTTCACTGTTTTATTCCTTCTTCTCAACAACAAACAGAAAAACAGACGTGACTTCCGCATCCGTCGGTTTCGACTTCGCGGGGCAACTTGAAACGGCCAGCGTCACTTTATTGCTGTTTCCATGGAAATACGTCGACTGGCGACACGCTTCAACTCTGCCCAGGGTTTGTTGTGAACTTCTGTCAACATTTAAATCGAGACTCGTGGGAAGAAACCGTGTCTGACGCACCCGGTGTTTGCGGCTGCATCCAAGCATGTCGATGCACGCCGCGGTGGAGGAGGCGATCAGGTCCTGCAGAGAGGAACAAAGCAGGATACATGAGAGTATTATTCTGCTCCGAGAACTGTTACAGAGTCTGTAAGTACTGCACATGTGCGTCATTCACCCTCTGTTTGACTCACAGACCCCATTAACGTAGACAGATGCGCTGAAAGGGCACATTTTAAGTCCACAGCTCCAAAGCAATCTTCTAAAATAGGATAGTAATCTCATAACTATGTTGCGATTACGGCATTTGAATTCAAATCATGTAATAGCTCAAATTTTGTTTCACGCTGGATGACTACATGTTCTCATTTTTCGACTGTAGGCGCTCATCCGGCGCTGTGGCTTAGTTGGTTAAAGCGCCTGTCTAGTAAACAGGAGATCCTGGGTTCGAATCCCAGCAGTGCCTTTTGAGTGAAATGACGTCTTGCTTTTATTACCAAATACTTCGTTATTTACAGACACGTTTTATAAAGGAAAATAATTCTTCTGGATCCCAAGTTCACGTTGAAGTTGTAATCATAACATGCAACTTCCCCTCTAGGTATTGTTAAATCACCTTTATTGGAATTGTTTATTTAATATGTTTATGGTCAGTATCCTTCCGATAACATCGTCTTTTTAATCTCATGTTGCTGTTCGTTTACACTACTGATTCATTTCATGTCCACAGAACACCACAACCTGAGTGTGGATTCGAGGAGTCAGAGGGTGCAGATGCTGCAGGTAATTAAAACAATTAAAAACAACAGCTTTTCCCAAAGTGGTCTTATTTAGAAAAATGCAATATATGACGTCTGCTCTCCTCAGACACAGATACCTCAGCAGGGGAGAAGGATGATATAGAGCTACTTGAAAAAGCTCTCGAAAAGGCCCTGCGTGTCCGCTCCGGATCAGGATCCTCCACCAAGGACCCGGACAGAAACAGACAAACTCGGCCTCAAACGGACCCGAGCGCCTCGAAACGGCCGCCTGCGCCGCGTGAAGGAGGTCAGACGGCCGTCAGATCGGCGTCCACGCCCGCCAGCAAAGATCCAAGAAAACCCGGATCACCGGCATCCTCCACACGAGGGTGCAGGCCCGCGGCCGGCAGCGATCCTGGAAAGTCCCAAACCAGAAAGAACAGGGGCGCGATCCGGAAGCATCCGGTCTCATCGGCCGAGGCGGTGCGTCACCAGGCAGCGAGGACACTGTGGCCGACCGGTTCGGCCTCTGGTTCGGCCTCTGGTTCTCCTCATGGCATCTCACGCTCCAGCAACGCGGCTGTCAAAAGCGGCGATGACCCGGGCAGAGCTGCACCTATCTCCGCGTCTCCTGCGAAGAAGACGGGCGGGATGACGTCCGAGCAGGTCACAAGATGGAGACGTTTACGGAACCAACAGAACAGGTTTGATCAAAGTACTTGTATTTTACTGGACTCCACAGCTGTACGTGTGGCACTAGGTTTCCCTCTCTTCCTCAGGCTGTGGGACAAAGTTCTGGCCCAACAGAGGAACCCTGTGCCGGGGAGGAGCCGCTTCATGGAGAGGATGAGAGCCACGGTACCTTTCCTTTTCATCCGTGCAGGGAAACCTGAGTCGTTGAGCGCTCGGCTCCACAGATGCCCATTCTTTACAACACGCAGCTGCTGGGAATGAGTAGCTAAAGTGGATTTTTCACCTTCTGACTAACAGCAGGAATATTATTACATGGTATGTTACTATTTTACCATGTAAAAATGAATCGACATTAAAAGAGGATAAAGAATGAAGAACTATAACCTGGAGTGTATGAGTTAGAACACATAAATGAATAGATAAAAAATGAATGATAAAGTAGAAATGTGGAAATAAATAGGCAAAACGAATTTAGACACATGAATAAATGCAAGGACTTCCGTACGTCCTGAATATTGTGAAAGATGATAAATACATACTGAATACGCACACAGGAATATAACAACAAATACAGTTATACTGTACATACATTTGAAGACAAAAACAGTAAAAGTAGAAACTCTTAAATCAATGTAGAAGCACAGAAATAGCCTCTTTCATTACACTATGTTTTGAAAAGTATTGATTGAACTGTTTATATCTCCACTCATTTCATGTCTTTGATTTCATTTCCTCCATAGAATCTAATTGTTCTCTCTTCCCCGCCCACGTCCCTCTGATCCCTCCAGTTCCCCGAGGACCGGCCGCGTGGCGGCGCGGCTCAAACCGGGGCTCCGACAGACGGGCTGACTCACCGGGGGCGCGACCTCACCCAGCGCCGCCGGACGCAGGAGCTCCCGACCGCTCCGAACCCAGACGCCGCGACAGTGGAGGGTGAGAGCCTGAGCAGAGCTACACAGGCAAACCGGTGAACATTAGAGGAGGGGGAAGGATGAGAAGCTGATTTGATGGTTGGCACAAACGTGCTAGTGGCTGAGAAGATGATCCTTTGGGAAGGAAACTGCGGCGGGAGTTGGCAGGAAGTGATTTTACGAGAGCTATTTAAACTGATATTTGAGGAGGGAGCCTTTCCTGTGTTCCTGGACTCACTCTTTGTTATATTTCTTGTTATTCTAACAATCGCAGCCACATACTCAGCGTTGCGTGAATGTGTTTTTAGTGATTTCGCGGTTACGGTCTGTAAGGCATGGATTCAAATCTGCCACTTCAAAGGCAGCTGCTCTGTCCACTGAGCCACTGACGCTAACCTCCCCCTAGTGTTACAACTAGGAAGTACAATCAAGTCACTCGCAAATTTCATATGGGCCACATTCCATTATATATATATATTTTTTTTCAATTTGCTGCGGACCATTTCAAAATGGCTCTTGCTCCATCGTTGGCCCATGGGCCATATTTTGGACACCCCTGCTACACGTCCCACCTGTAAGTCGTAATCTCTCCTCATGCACCCGGCCGCAGACGCTTTGAAACGAGGTAGAACTCCACTGTTCAAACTGTGATCTAAGACACTGAGCAGGTTCCATGTGGAGCTCACGGGTGAGGGGAAGACGTTCAGATTGACTCCACATCCGCAAGAGGAAACTGCTGGAGAGACCGTGACCCTGCGCTGCTCTCTGATTACTCGGCCGTGTTCGAGCCGTCGCGCCTGGGTGTCGGGGTGTCGCCCGCTCGGCGCATGTAGTGTGTAACACGGTCTGATTTCCATTCCCTGCGCGGGTGCAATTATAATGAGGCTGAACGTCTGGAGCTTTTTCCTTTCGCACCCACTCAAATGACTGTATCACCTTCAGGAAAGGACTTTTGTTTATGTTGACCAGTTACTCACCGTGATGGACGCAGCGTGCTAACGAGCTAATGCCGCCTCTCCACGTCCTGGGCGGATGGAAAATGAAAACAGAGCTGCAGTGAAACCCCAGCGTCAGATCAGTACTTTCCTTGGCCTCAACAGATCACCCAGCTGCAGTGAAACCCCAGCGTCAGATCAGTACTTTCCTTGGCCTCAACAGATCCCCCCCCCCCCCTTCCTCCACACACACACACACACCTCCCCCCCCCTCCTCCTCCTTGCAGTCGATGCAGGGCTTTTAAAGCCGTCTATCCTGACGTGGCGAGACGAGGGCCCAGCTATTTAAAGCCAAGGCTGCAAAGCAGGAGGACGTTTTAGGGTACGGTCGCTCACGCTCTAAAAATACCTGTATTTTTCCGCCAGAGTTGGAAACGCGGGATCGATGGAGGCCGGAGGGAGGTGGTCTCCTCCCCCGGACTCTAACCTACAGGACGGAGGCAGAGCTGCGCGAGGTGGAGGCGCTGAGGATGCGGGTGGCGCTGCTGCAGCAGGAGCTGGACCTGGAGCAGGTGAGGGCGCGGGTGCGAGTCCCTCGGACACGTGGCGGCGCTGCCGAGCCGTGCTCAGACGCTTTGCTCCTGTGTTCCAGGCTCTGTCCGACTCGCTGTCCCCTCGGCTGGCCTCCATCGCACCCGGGCCTGGACGTCCCAGCGCCGCCGTGCTGAGGGACGTGTACTCCCTGCTGGGCGAAGGAGGTCAGCGTTTCCCCGCCATGGTCCTGGACTGCGAGCCCGACATACCATAATACACTGCAGTTGCAGAGCTTGATGAGGTACTCTGTCCAGTCCCCATTCACGTGCATCAGACAAATACAGTGCTGCACAATCCATTGCAACATCAGTGGGGCCATGCGGTCAGTAAACATGGTACCGAGCAGGGATTTTACTGGATTAAAGTGAGGCGGATAATTCAGTGATGTGTCTGTGAATTGAGAATGTTGAGCACAGTTGAAAACCATTTTATGTTTGAGATTTTCCCCCCGATAACTTATTAAAGTCTTTTCTCGGATCAAACGCGTCACTTCACTTTCAAAATCATGGGTAGAATTCACGTATTTATAGAAATTGATATGTGAGATGCGGGCGCATATAATCCCATCTTAACGCATACGTTTACTGCCTAACAGTTGATACCTTGACTTGTTCCCTCTGGTCAACCTCGGTGTGGCCGAGGGAGTCTGCACACCACCAGCAGGTGGCAGTTGACTCACAGGAGAAGTGACGGAACACCAGGGAGTGACTGGTTACCAACCTCTGGAGACAATATCAAGGCTGTTCCATCAAAACCAGTCAGTAGAGTCTTGGTTGGGTCGAGTGTTTGCGTCCGTATTGCATTTTCGTGATCTGGCATATGAGTTGTTAAATAGCACATATGGGTCTCGGTGCTACACGTCTTCAATCTGTGAAAGATGCGCGAATCATGTGATGTGAGGGTGTGTGTGTGTGAATGTGTGTGTGTGTGTGTGTGTGTGTGTGTGTGTGTGTGTGT
>JAFBJT010110109.1:0-11370 GCA_016785325.1 Chascanopsetta lugubris | reverse complement strand
GACATGTGAGGGGAGGGTGTGTGTGTGTGTGTGTGTGTGTGTGTGTGTGTGTGTGTGTGTGAGAAAGTGAAATAGATGCCGGGGCACTCGGAGAGGCTCATTACCACAGATGATGTGTGGATGGCACATTCAACTCGTGCCAGACTGGGCAACAGGTGGCGCTGGGTTCGCACAGTGGGATGTGGGTGTCTGAGCTGTGGCGCACCGGCCCTCGAGAGCAGACGACCGCGGGGGGACACGCACGGTCAAAGCTGTGTGAGTCACAGAGACGATGGGCTGGGGGGTGGGGGGGTGGGGAGGGTGGGTCTGCAAGCGGGGGAACTGTGTGTTTCCCGACGGAGAGGACAGATTGTTGAAAATTGTCTCGGGCCTCACACATCGCGAGCACAATAATACCGACTGAGGCGGCGAGGCCTCGATTGGCCCCGCGTCCACGTACGTGCCTCCGCCGCGCGGAGGTGGACTGCAGCCAAGTCCGCCACAGCGCGTGTGAACGCGGCGAAGGGGAGGAGGCAGGGACGCATCCTCCAGATCACGTCAACAAACCACACAGGTCCCGGCGGGAGTGGCGCCCACGCAACTCGGCCTTCCTGTGACCCGCATACATCAGCCCGTGTCTGCGGCCGCGGCTGTCACCAGCACGGAGCTTTTCCACTCCCATCGCAGCAGTGGCCCCGGCCCTGCCCAGGTTACTCATGTCTCACGCCTCCGTCCCACATTTCTCACGCCTGGCTCTGTCTCATCAACGAGGATCTGCCAACCCCACCCCCACCCCACCCCCCCCCACCCCCGCCACCCCCCACACCCCCACAGGCTGGGGTCACCCCCTCCACCCCCACAATTTTTTTTTCTCTCTTTTTTTTTTCACTATCTGTGAAAGAAGCTCAGGTTTCATTCCCACGTTAGGGGGGGTTTTCTCTGCACTGTTATCCCCAAACACAGTCAGCGGCGAATGGCCTCCTCTCTCTGGAACACACAGCCCTTTCTCTTTCACTGAGCACAGGAGTCCGAGTACAAATCCACAGAAACAGAACGGCGCTTCCAAGAATTCCCCTTCAGATGCGGCCGAGCATCTATTTTGCTCCCGTCTCCGCGCTTCGCAAACACGCTCCCCTCTTTGCCTCCTCTGCTCATCCACAGCTCGGAGACGCAGCAGAGTCGCGAAGTCAGCGTGGTCGTCGGTTCGACTGCAGCGGCTTTTCTAATTCGATTCCATCACCAACGCCAACGCCGCCATTCAGCCGGTTTGAGCCTGTTTGCTCTTGTCAGGACAAAGTCTTAATTTAGGAGCACTTGTCCTGTGCTCTCAGCTACATGTGGGGTATTTATATGCAAATGAGCCCTCTCCTAATCTGTCCTCGAACATGTGGCCACTGTGGTGAGACAATGCGCACGTTCTGTCCATACTGCAACTACCAGCTAATTGATCATCAGTGCTACGATTGATTTCTACGATTGATTGATAAACCGCTGTAAAGACAAAAGCTACATTTGACTCATTCTATTTCTTTCTTTTTTTTTGGAAAACATATTCTTGGACAACACCCCACCACCATCTGTCTGAGATGGGCTTGTATACCGCCCCCACCTGGAGAGACATTGAGTTGCAGTCCGTATTTAATTAGTAAAGATTCAGCGTGCTAAAGTAATTGGCATCTATAGGCGAGACCACATCGAATTGACCGAGTGTCCCTCTGCTCCCCTCCACTTCCAGTTGTTTATGTGAACGCACCATAATATACCTGGCCACTTGGCCACGGGAGAAACATGGTGGCTTCCATGGAAGAGGACGCGAGGGACGTTGATATCAATGGCTCATTAAACGGCATCAAAAACATCAGCAATGCCTAGTGTCCGGTCATTTATGAAAACTCAGTTCAGATATCTTCTATTCATGGTGAATCTAGAGCCTCTAAATCCAGCACACTGAACCTGACGTGTCAGTGTTTGTGACAAAAGCAAAACAAAATCCAGCGTGGATATTTTTTGACAAGCTTTGAAAGAGGAAAGATCAAACGTTGCCATAGTAAAACCTTCTCATGCCTGAGGATAAAAACAGGAACGTTCAGCTGTGTACACACGTTTATTTCTCCTTAGCGTGTCGTTCCAGGTGCAGAGGAGTAAGATTAGCAAGCTTAGGAGACAATAGCTCAGGCCATTGATTTCCTGCGATCTTACTGCTGAGATTAACTCGGCTGCCTTCCATTCCATTCAGAAAGGGACCCACACCAGCGGCGTGTGGGTGGATGGCTAAGAGTCATTGGGGGGGGGGGGGGGGGGGGGGGGGGTGCAGGGGGGGGGGGGGGGGGGGGGGGGGGGGGGTGTGCAGGGGCTCTCTGGTGCATTTTCTCCACAAGTGTCCCCGGGGTCACGTGTAACGGCGAGGTGCTCATTAGTGTATATACACTTTTATCATCGAGGCGCTTTCTGTTGGTGTCCCCCCGAGACCTGATAGGGGGCAGCGTTTGCCTGTAATTGCTGTATGAGGCCACACAGCTGTAAAGTTGCATAGCAGAGTGAAACGCCCCTTATTATTGCAGCAGGAAAGAAAATGATTTTTGTTTTTTTGGGTTTTTTTTTTTTTTTAGGGAATCCCCATTTATCTCCTCATGTTCTCACAGCGGCAGGTCTCACAGGAAAGGCTTTCAAATGACAGGAAAACAAAAGGAAAGAAAAAAAAAATGTAATTCACAGGCAGTGATGGGGAGATGAAGACAAGAGGGAGCCTTTTCCCCGTGTCCCCTCCCCCTTCCTGAGCCTCATCAACCCCTTTGATCAGCCCCTATTCTCTCCGCTTCAGTGTCGCACGTCACACAAAAGGAGACCAATGGCGGCGCTGGGACCGCCCCATTCTTCCTCCCAAGCCCCTCCCCCTTCCTGCTCCTTTATATATCCCCCATCACTACATTGGGCAGAGTGTACAATGTGCTGCCAGAAAGCCAACAGGCAGTGTACAGAGACACGGCCAGAGAGGGAGGGAGAGAAGGAGAAAGTGTGAGTGGATTTCCGCGCTGACTTAGACGCCTTCATCTGACTCGCTGCAGCCATTCCTGCTCCACTCATTTCTCCGGTTTCACATAGAACTCCCTCTCTCTCTCTCTCTCCCTCTCTCTCCCCCCCCCCCCCCCCCCCTCCTCCTCCTCTCCCTGTCTGTTCCTCCAGGCCACAGCTGACTACCGCCGTGATCCGAGAGGCCAACGCTGCAGCCCGGTTTCAGGACCCGTCGGCCCACCCTGTCGAGATGGGCTGCACGACGGGCCACCTGGCCTGCCACCCTCAGCCCCAGACGGGCCCGGGGCAGGACGGCCAGGCCCTGGAGGCCGGCGGCGCCAAAGTGCCGGAGGTGCTGTCCTCTCTGGAGCGTCTGTCCCAGGCCACCGGAGGCATGGAGAAGTCCTGGTACCGCTGCATCTTCCCGTTCGGAATCATCTCTCTGGTGATCGGCGTCGCGGGAACGGGCGTCACCTACACCTACAACGACCTGCCCCAGACCAAAGTTGTGTCGGTGGTGCTGCTGGTCATGGGGGTTTTGCTGCTGCTGACGGCCACCGCCTGCTGGACTGTCCACAAGAAGAAGAGGAGGAAAAAGAAGGAGGGAGGTTCCCTCACCTCTGAGCAGTGTCCCCTGTGATGCACACGGGGGAGGGGGGGGCGGGGGGGAGAAGCACTGGCGGGAGCTCGAAAGCAAGAGACTTGCCCAGGGCTGGAAGCTCCAGGGTCGACTTCACCTTCACCCTGTCACAAATCCCCTCTATTCCTTTTCACAGAGTTTGGCTCAAAGTGGCGAGAAGTTGGACGGACAGAGAGAGAGACGGGCTGTTTAGTCTGTGGGGTTTGGACCATTCTGGATCGGCCGTGAGGGATCACCCATGTCTCGCGTGCTCTTTTATCATCAGACAGCAGGTGTCCGGTGTCAAAACAACCTCAGAGGAGACACACACAAATATGCAGCACACACACAGCATGCATATTTACACGCCGGGATACATGGCCCCTCCAAGTCCTCACTCACATATGCAGTAGCAGTCACAGTCGGAGCGCACGCCGACACCCAACCCGCTATGCAGAGCTGCTGCCGGAGTCAACTCTGGCGTCACTGGGCACGTCAGTGGCAGCATTCCTCCTGCGAGGACAGGTGACTCTCCAAGAGGCCAGAACTGGGCCAAAGACGGCAACTGGATACCCGGCCGAAAGAGCAGCGCGCTCGCGTCAGGGGCCGGCGTCATTCGCTCGTCCTGTGACACCGCAGCAATGTGTTGGGGGCTTTTTTTACGCAACGGGAGAGTGGAACTTGAGTCCGGCAGGATCTTACTGGCATCCGCGTGGACGATGAGCGGGCGAGGGCGGAGGACCTGCAGGGGAAGTGGAAGTTTTGTTTGCCTGAACTCAAAGACTGTCGGACCTTGAACCTCAAAGAATTTGCACAATAATGCTCATGCCAAGCGAAGGGAAACCTGGAAAGGCCTTTTGTAGCTTCGGCCCCACGTGACAGAGGACTATGGCCCTGAGTATTTGCCCCCCCCCTGTCAGTGCGCCAGCATTTACAGCCAGGCTCTTGTCTACGTGGGGCTCCCCAACTCCACATAGGGCAGACAAGGATTATTGAAGGACACTGCCTGGGGGGACATGCCACTGCAGGGACAGGGACACTTTGACTGATCCTGCTCCCCTGCGGCCCCTCCCGCTTAGTGCCTTGAGCAAGCACTCATGGAAAAAGGCTCTGTCGCATTTCCCTTTTTCCATCTGAACTCCTGAGAACGCCCGCCACCGTGTCTGTCTTTACTCCAACAGCAACCCTGCCCCCCCCCCCCCCCCCCCCCCCCCAGCACCCCTGCCCCCCCCCCCCCGCATACATCCCATGTGCTTTTACTACGTACACCCCCCCAATCTGACTTCATCCATCCCACTTCCCCGTGGTGATACAGCCCAGGATGACAGGTCCTGCAGCCTTTTCCCATAGAAACCATGGCACACGTACACTTCAGTCCATTTGCCAAAGAAAGAAAGTGCATCATCACTGACCGAGAGAAAAGTGGCCAATCCCTTTGTCAGATGGAAAATATGGTACAAGCCTTCTCTCCTTTTGAGTATCGATTCATGCTTGTGCTCTTAGTGACTCGGGGATTTCCCCTGTTTTCTTGCAGGAGAGCCTCTCGATGTAGCCGAGCTCTGCTTCGCGTCTGTGAATGGGTGCTCCCTGTCTGCATGTGGTCTCACAGGATGAGACACACAATGGCATTTTTATCCCCGTCGTAAACACTCTGTGTGTTTCTGTCAGTGAATGTAGTGGTGGGATTGAAAAGGTGCAACGTGTAGAATGTATAGAAACTGAGAGTAACCTGTGTCATTCGTCGCCACGTGAAGGACTGTGCACTCGCACTCGGCCGCCTTTCAGAACCGTAATTGATCGAATTGCTGTTGCATTGATCCGCGACACTTGTTTCTGAGAAAATGTGTCAGTGCATTCTGAGGTAGCAGTTAACACACACACACACACACACACACAACGCCAAAGACCCTGACGAAGGCCGGGCTTTCCGGGTTACAAGGCTGCGGTCGCCCGTCTGCTTCAATACAGCTGCAGCCGAGCAGTCCACTCTCAGCGCTTTTATGTTTCAGCTCAGCATGCGCCCAGATGATCTGCTGCATATTTATCCTCTGCTGGCTCCAACAACGGGAAGTCAGAAGAAATAATGAGGCGGTGGTGTAGAAGCAGAGCCTCGGGTGGTCCTTCTCCTCACTGTTATCTGGGGTAAAGGGGCGTCACCCCTGTGGTTAAACTGGGGTCAATGATCCAGAGCGGAGCAGTCGCATTCGTGGCTTCAATCACATTATAGGCGGAAGTGGACTCAAATTCACTTTTTCCATTAATGTGACTGTTGTTTGCAGGACGGTGTGGACGCCAAAAAAAACAAAAAAAAATCTGATGGTTCATTCCAAATCTGTTGTGTGTCACTTTAAGTGTGTGGTCCTAGAAACCTGACACCCGATCATCATCAACAACATGTGGCTGAAAGCATCAACACATTGGCGTTGGAGTGTTGTCGCCATCGACCTGGACTTCACAGGTGTCAGTGGGAGCATGTTTCAGAGGACAGTCATGTTCATGCTGCGAGTCAGGATCTGATTTGCATTGAATCCGAATTGAACAGTGAGGCTGGTGGTGCAAACATAGCCTTTGTGTTTGGGATTTAATAAAACAACAAAACACAATTTCCTTTGGAGGTAGACATCAAAGGACAAGAGCAGTGGGATGCCCTCCCATACATTGCACATACACCAGACAATGATGGCTGCAATCCCTCCTCCATCCGCCCACGTCTCAGTCCACCTCTGCTCCCTCCAGATCCGGAGATCACTTTTCTCAATGATGTTTCAGATCAATTATTAATGAGATCGATAATGTGCAGAGTTCAAGGAGAGACACAGAGGAGCGGCGGATGTGCCTGCCCCTCTTTGTCTTTGAGTGATGTCGCTCCGTTAGAGCCGATTAGTCTCGTCCGTGGTGTCTTTTTTTTTTCTCCAACTGCCAAAAGAACAAATAGCAAACAGTCGGAGCCGGAGACAGACTTTTGCTGTGGCCCCGCGAATCGGTGCAATTTCCACGTGTATCCCACACATGAAGTGCACGGTGTAATTGTAGCCGCCATCTCCTCGTGCCAGTGTGTCGTCGCTGACAAGCGATGGCGTGTGACCAGATTTAGACGCGAAGTGATTTCCCTTCTGCCTTCTGAACAATTCAAAACGAGGGAAGATCTACCTCTCTGCTGCCTCTGTGTGTCCCTCACCCCGTGGACAGCCATGTTGTCTGCCTAGGCTGTTCGAGTGGGTGACACAAGACTCGTTTGATTGTGTGCCCTCTATTATTTGGTGCTGTATATATGAGTATTTTATATTTGTACTGTAATATTTCTACTTACATGTAAACCGTTGTATCGAATAAATGTTACGTGAACACCCCTGCTCGTCGGGCTACTTTATCTCAAGCGGGTGGGCCGCGGTGAGACAGTGGAGCCCACCACTGTCCCGGCCGTAGTGACGCGCGCACCAGATGCTAATTGTGGCGGCACCACTATTAATATTGAACATTAACTTGTTTGACGCAAGCACCTGAGCTTCCCCTCTGCTTGAAATTGCGATGCTGTATATAGACACGCTGCCATGTGCTGCCCTGCCAGCTTGGATGACTTGGTCGGATAGCCAGAGACGTGTGGGATGCTTTGGTTGTTATGAAAACAAAACCGGTTGCTATCAAGCAGAATGAATGTCACCCCCTGCTGGCAAAAATGACAAAGATATTCTGCAGCACTACAGAGGTTTGTGCCACTGGACAAACAACTCGGTTTCTTTTTTAGAATAGAATAGAATAGTATATTCATAATGATAATGATGTATGTATGTGTACAGACACCTATACGTACACGTATAAACATACCTGCACAGTAGCCCAGAGTGACCATCACATGAGTTTCAACAGTAGGCCCCAGTTGGCTCTTCTACATCTTAGATGTGACTCAGTCCTTCAGGCGTCACCTTGAAGCCCTTGCTCATCGTTGACGTGGATCGATGGTGGGAAACCACTGTGGGTGTGGATGGTTTGGGTCTGGGTGAAGGGTGGGGGAGGCCAGTGGGGGCAAAGTGCACATGGAGTGGAAGTGTTCGTGGGACTGCTGGGGTCAGCAGAGATTTACAGGAAACCAGATGGGAGCAACTCATCCGCCCCCCCCCCCCCGCCCGCCCCCCCCCCCCCCATCTCCAGGACTTGGCTTCAGACACAAGCGCTCAGCGATATTTGGTCTTTTTTTCCGACATTTTACAGCAGAATAATAACATGATGTCATGAGGTCTGGGTTTGAAGTGACTCATGCTTTTTTTCACATCCCTGATCAACAGCATCTGCTCAGCCTGCGTGCTTGTTTAGTCACCATCTGAAATCAGCTCCAAATTAAACCTCAATAATAAGATGGCGTCAGTGTGAAACAGCTGGTTCAGAAGAGATAGAATTTACACAGAAACACAGATTTTAATTCAAAACAGAATGTTTGAGGTTTACTGGAAAAGCAGCTCAGTTACAGGCAGTATAGGTATTTGTATGTGAACAATGAACAAGAGATATGGCAAACTCCGCAAAACATTAGATGAAGTGGTGAATTGTTTATTTAACATAGCCATTTGAATGACGTGATGCGAATTTTAAAGATATATTTTGGGATTAAAGGTGCAGCATTAACGTTTAGGGACATCTGGTGGTGAAGTAGCAAGTTGCAGCTACACCTCACCCTCACTCACATGGCAATATAAGAAAAAGTCATATATTTTGGAGATTGTAAACAAATGAAAATATCAATAGGATAGTATGTTTCATTTCTGCTATAGATGCCTTTCACCCAAGTCTTGCGCCTCTAAAACAGGCATCAGAATTGTGCAATGATGATTGTATAATAATGACGTGTCATTTAAACTATAACGCAATTAAGTGATGAGTATGAATTAGTCATGTCTCTTCAGGTGCATGGAACAGTCTGAACAAAGCGTAATTAGCTTTCATCTCAGAGTGAATGGAGCTGCTGCATCGACGACCCTTTTGTTAATCAGGTGTAAAGGACCTTGTTGTCGAAACCCAAAGTACATCGCCGCCCAGGCCCTGTTACCAAGATACATCTTCACCATCTATGTGGAAATGATGGATACTTTCTCTCATTTATAACAATGCCCCTCATCCATTTTCACCCAGCATGATTTGACAAATATACTGACGGTTTGATAAAACTCTGGTGTAAGTGAAAGTACACACTCACACACCCACACACACACACCCACACACAATCACCTACCAACCCATCAATATGTGTGTGAACATGCAGAGAGGAGAAGAATAAAGCAACAGATTGGTGTCGTTCTCCCGCCATGATGACTGAGATCATTGTATTGAATCAGTAGTGAATAGTGTCCTCCTTATGCTTGGTCTTTGAGAGAGGCTCGTCAAAGGAGCGGCGTGAACTGCCATCGCAGCGATCACGTACCCTTTTCAGAATTTCCATTGATCACCCGTAATGAGGCGGCATTGAACGTCACGTGTGCCATTCAATAGTTGCTTTATACAGAGCACACATGTCGTTCGGTTCAAAAAAGATCCCCAAAGGTCAAGTCAATTCAGGCCGCCTCGTCTCGGCCTTTCTTGCCTCCACAGCTCAGAGGGATGCTCGGACGTGCGATGACGAACAAACTGAATCAATGTGATCTGTTTATCACAGCGCAAGTCGAGGCGTGCGCTTCGTGCCACATGTCTCGCTACAAGTGTCACACAATTCAATTATCTCATCGCCCACTGACCTCAGACGGAGCAAGGGGCTGTGACATCCTTAACTCCATGCAATCACTGTTTCCATAGAAACAGCCCCCCCCCCCACACACACACACACACACCATCCTCCCCCCTCCCCCTGCACTCCCTTTTTCCCCAAAAACCGCCCCCCCCCCCCCCCCCCACACACACACACACACACCATCCTCCCCCCTCCCTCCACTCACAGCCAACCTCAACCCATTTCCTCAGTAAAACACAAAGTGCACAGTAATGGGCATGAAGCGAAAGACACGGGCTGGCGCATTTAACCGAGATTGAGGAACAATTATAGCAATACAACAGTGCGCTCACAATTCTAGTACGTCCACGTCTGTAATTGTGTCTCTCCAATCATCCATCTCTCCACTGTTGAGATGGTTTTGGATTGTGAAAGGACTAAACCTCCCACAGGAAGACATGGAGTTTGATTTGTGGATATTGGAGGGTGGTTACTTCACTTCTGCCCGATGTGAAATGATTATTTTCATACGGACAACAACAAATGTATGATTATGATACTGTTTACATGACTGTACGAATCACCTGTTGGTGTTCTCAGCGTCGCAATGCGAGTCTATATTTTTACGTCTCCATGGAGACTGCCGACTTGGACCGCCATGTTTTGAGTTTTGATGACAACTGAGGGACACCATAGATAGATAGATAGATAGATAGATAGATATATAGATAGATGGATAGATAGATAGATAGATGGATAGATACATAGCACAACATAGGATGAGACAGTTGAGACAATTGTTGTCTTTTTTGTTTCAATTTCGAAACAACTTTCCTTACCATATATGTCTCGACTGTAGATCCGTCTGTGTGCCTGCCCCTTTAAATGGTGTACCTTTAAACTTCACTTCCTGTTTTACTACACGTCCCACAATTCTCTTTGAGTAGGTGGTTCCTCGACGACTTGCTTCGTAATTGAGTCAGCCAATCACGTACGTTCTCTGGCGAGCGCGTACTTCGAAATGGCGTCACGTTGCCCAATCGCCCATCGACCATCCACAGTTTATAAAATCTGGCCAATCGCTGCCGGCGCCCCCTCGTTGCCCAATCGCGGATCCATTGTGCAGCCGATGGGCGTCAACACTCGTAACCACTCAGATTGAATGTGGAGTTTAAACGGTATACGCGGGCGGTGCTTAGGGGGCAGAGGGGCGGAGCTAAGCAGTGAGTAAGCGTGCATGAATTTGAATTTAGACTGGAAGTTACATTCAGCGTAGTTATTAACCCCCTTCTACAGCACAGCAGGGAAACTCAGCCACTTTTAACAGCGTCTACTTTATTAATAAGTATCATAACGTGTAGGTTTGTATGCGTTGGATATCTTCACCTGCTCTGACGTTTAAATAGCCTCTCGGTGTGGAAGCTAACGTTACAGGCTACAGGAGACCTCCCTGCGCTTGCAATGAGAGCCGGCGGTAAGTAACTAAAATCATCTTGAATCCACATTCTCATACACATAATACGCATTTGACGCAAATGACAGCGTACGTGTTTACAGGTGTTGTACCCGAGTTAGCTTCATAACTAGCCTCTAACTAGCCACCAGTGTTGCCCGACGTAACCCCGCATTCCTCCCGGAGGTGACTGCAGTTTGAAATGGGTTGATATTTGGGCTATTTACATCAAACCTGACATATGATGCTTAAAAAAACAAAAAGATTATTTTAAACGTGAAACGAGAATGTGGCGTATGATTTGATAAAGGTTCGTCGGAACTCAACGTAAAGAGTTTGAACCACGGGAGGGAAAATTTGGGCGCTCACTCAGTATGTGACCTCTCCCTGTCAGATGCTCAGCTCACTTACATTAGAAAGCCATTGAGCGCTTACATAAATATACCATTCGATGTTATATGCTTGTTTATATTATCTGGAACCTCTCACCCATCCCCGCTTTACTATATATATATATTTTTAATTTTTAATTAAAAAATTTTTTTTTTTGCATCTAATCACCGGATTTGTGTAGACCACTTACAGTGGTCTAGAATGTGGAGCCATAATCAC
>JAFBJT010110108.1:16685-27049 GCA_016785325.1 Chascanopsetta lugubris | reverse complement strand
GGGGTGTAAGTGATGCTAAAGACAGACGTAAGACCCCAACACGAAGAAGGATAGACGGTGATTCTTCCCAGGTTCACACAGAAAGCTATATAGCTTGCTTGGTCTCCATGGTAACCACAGAGCACACAAGTCATGCTCTCTTGTCACTGTGATAGAAACAGCGTGAGATTTGGTGACATCTCGTGGTGAAGTTGCATGTTGTATGCATCACCTCACCCATCCACGCATGCAAGAGAACCTATAGTAGACTTCAGTTGTCATTAAAACACAAAAGATGTTTAGTATGTCCCGTAGAGGGGACCCACCTCTCATTTAGATACACATTAATGGGCTCATTTAAGGGTAACGGATTAAAAATCAAACAATAAGGTGGTACTGGGCGATATGGACAAAATCTTCTATCACGCCATAGATCATTTTTTATCACGATAATGATATACCATGATATAGTACGTTTTCAGTTACTCTGTAAAAAATTATACAAGATACTACATGATTGCTTACTTTTTTCTCACTTTACTTGAGAGTGACATTTAACATTGAACTGTCACAAATGAGAAAAAGACATCCAGTAGTGCAACAATATGATAATATAAATGATCAAATGTCAACAGAAGAGCAGAGGCAGATCAACAGTCCTACACATTTATTTATATATATATATATATGTATATATATATACACCTTACATTTACATTTTACACTCTAAATTCTGTAAGAGAAGAAGCACTCCCCCCCAAACAATTTCTTGTGTTTCATTTAAATTAATTTCTTCCATGACTGGGACCAATTATATTGTTTCATTATATTGGTATCATTTTAGAAGGAAATTATTTCAATCCTAGAGTGTTTCTATTTTCGTAACAATGGGCAGGACGCAGAGTTTATTGTGACACTCTAAATGTGCTATTGTCAGGCATAAGGGGTCCTGTGGACGAGGGGACCGGCGTGTGTGTATGTATAGAGAGAGAGAGAGAGAGAGAGAGGGCTGTGAGCGCATAGGAGCGGAGTGATGCCGGAGAGGGCTGTATATATTTGTGACCTGAAGGAAAACAAACGTGATTAAACCCAACACGCTGGAATTCATCTTTTCCAAAGGAAGTGTTTAACAATATGTATCTCTCTCTCGCTCTCTTGGCACTGCCCTCGCGATGGACCGGTGCATAGTGACAACAATAATACATTCATGGTTGCTCACAATCTGAAAATCTTTGTGAATAATGTATAAAATGACGATTGAAATGATAGAAGAGAAATTGCGACATGTTTCTGTCGTGTCTACGATATGTATCGTCATATCGCCCAGCACTGAGGTGATCATACATCCATGAAAATTGTAATTGTTTTGCATTATATAGAAGTTACAAAAATGACATTTTACACACTGCACTTTTTACAGGATTTAAAAACATTTTCAGAAGTGGTGCCTCTCCATTTATGTCTTTTTGTACCAGTGTCGTACATGTTCATTTTTATTGGCACGCTCGACTACATGTGGCATCAAACACACTTCTGTCCATCATGAGGTTTCATTTCCCCCTTTACCTGGTTAAAAGGGTTTGTGGGAACATGAGGCAGCACAGGGCTTCACTCATTTTGTTATTAGCTAGCTCGACAGAGTGAGTGACCTGCAGCCAGGGACCACAGTAGTTATCACCTAAGCCAGGTGTGTGTATGTAAATGTATTGAATGCAAAGACAAAATGAAAGAGACAGGCATGGCGGGTGAGAAATAGAGGCATGCATTGTGTGTGTGTGTGTGTGTGTGTGTGTGTGTGTGTGTTGGATAAAATAGAGGCATGCATTGTGTGTGTGTGTGTGTGTGGGGGGGGGGGTGTCTGGGGGGGTTGCTCTGGTGATGATGGAGGAGGCCGGCTCACCGAGCAGGGTCATAAAGCCCAGTGTTCTGATTCTGTCACCGGGAAAGATTTAGTCACACACACACACACACACACACACACACACACACACACACACACACACACACACACACACACACACACACACACACACACACACACACACACTACACAGCAGTACTTACAGCAGGCGTCCATCACATCTCTCACAGCATGTCTGTCCTTTGCAAACAGGACCCCTCCCCACCTTCTCCATGTGACCCCCTCCTCCCTTTTTTTCTCTGCCAGTATCTGACACACACATGTAAACCCACACAGTCATCTATAGCATCGCTCAGCCCCCTCTAAGAAATAACAGTAGGAGACAGAAACGGTTATTTTCTCACCCTTTTCTCAAAGTCATGGCTCTTATCTCCCCAACTGTAACACACACACACACACACACACACACACACAGGGAGACACACCTCACTCTCTTAGTCACTCAGCCTCTCAGCGTGTTCTTGATCTGGAACTGAAGTAAGACGTCCCTTGTTGAAACACATGGCGCCACATCACTGGTTTATTCACACAGAGATTTAGCAGAGTGAAAACCTCTCCCATGCTCCCAAACATTTTGTAACTGGCTTTCAGTGGCAGAGCTGACTGTGTCTGACAGTGGGGATGTGAGTTGAGATGATTTTGTGTTTAAGTTGTGTAACTAAGATTTAATAGAACAAGATGCTCACATTGATACTTTAAAGCAGGTTACATGCCCTTAATGAAAAACACTTAAACACAACTTCAAGGGAGGATGCTTGATGAAATCACTGGTTTAAATGTAATTGTATGTTTCCTAGTGATGCTAGAGATCCACAGTGCAGTCAAGACACTGTATGTTTTCACACTCGTAACCACGAGTACATTCAGTGGAGCTCATATCTTTGTCAAGGCCCATCAGCTCTCAAGTTCCACAGTCATACAATTCTGTGAAAAGCTATGAAATTTGAAAACAACAACAATGTTTTGAAGAGAACTGAAATGTTTTGAGGATGATTTTATTTGAAGGGCATCCCAGGCGTTCTCCTAACACCTGTTCCCTCAGCAAACAGTCTTTTTTGGATGATGGCAGACAAAAAGCTCTGTTGCAAACAAAAGGATGCTCACATGTTTTGTTTGAAAAGTCAGTCCTCACAAACTGATGTCTTTTGATTGTTGTTTGTGGCTTAGATGAATCATTCAAGACTTCACTGCTGCATGAGTTGATGAACACCACCACAGAAAATTGCATAATGATGTAGATTGTTCCTTTGTCTGCAGCTGGCATGAAAGGAGCAATATTCATGTTTTGGTCACTGATGTTTTATATTGCGAACACCTGCATTAAGGACAAACAATCCTTCAAACTTATTTGTTACACCTCACAAGCAGACAACAAACTCAACTCATCACCTGTTTTTTGTGAGTTCAAAGAGCTGTAGAAGGCAGACTGCTCAGCCAGCACACTTTCTTTTTTCCATGACACCCTCTATCTATCTATCCCGAGGAGGGGAAAAGCAAAACTTCGCTTGAGCCCTGTTGTTGTTGGCAGTGTTAAACCTCAGCTGCTCTCTGACTGACAGATACAGACTCGGTAGGGGGGCAACGTGCCAGAGAGAAGGGGATAAGTAGGGAGGCTGAGGAGAAGAAAGCAACGCTATTAGAAGAACAAGGACGGGAGATGAAGCATAATTTGAGGGGTGAGAGACAATCAGTTGTAATGACAGGTAGAGGAAGAGAGAGAGAGACAGAGAGGGAGCGAGGGAGGAGAGTAACCCAGAGAGAGAACATATACGATCACACTGTATGAATTTAAAGGTGATGACGGGAAAGAAAAATCTCTCTAAAATGGCTTTTTTTCACTGGCGTGAAAGTGAACAGGTTGTTCCACAAGCTAAGAAAAGGAGACATTGTCACTCTCTCAGTCGCTTCTATATTTGCCGTTGGCCAGATATAATATGAGGTGACTCAGATTTCACTCTCCATGAAAAATGCCACCAGTGTATGTCTGCATATGAGTGCTGAAGACATCTTTAGCTTCTTGGTTCTAATACAGCACCCCCCTCCCACCACACACACACAAATAGTATACTGTAGTAAGCCACCATGGCTTGCCTCACAAACAAAAGCGAAACCAAGGCCAGCTCAAACTGATACATTTGACTAAATGCTCCTTTTACAGGATGTGGCGCTATACTTACAGGCGAACAGCAGCTTGCACAGATCCTTGACTTTGTACACGAGTTGAAAACCGTTCACTTTAACCCCCAAACTATTAAGACCAGATTTGCTGTTTCAGCACCACGGAGAGCTCTTCACTGTTCGGCACTGTGCGGAGCACAGAGCTGTCCATGGTGCTGAAATGCTCCAGTGAATCAGAGCTGTTTTTGGTGCAGAATAAATCATTGTCATTCAGTGCACCACTCAAAAGCCTAAAGTAATACCTGCCAAAAGTAAACAAATGTTATTTCTTACTCATGTAGTTACATGTGTCATTGATAATATAATTCTTAACTCCCATATTAATTTAGCTGTCCAGTCGCAAAGTGTCATTAACAATATCATTCATAATCTTAAATCCAAGGTTTATGCCAGAGTTAAAGACATTATTTACCAAAATCAAACAGATTGTTGTCATATTAACCAACCAACAATAACACTCACAGACTAGGTATTCTGAAGCTAATACAGAAAATGAATAAGAGGCTATCACATTCACTTGCTAGTATTTCAAATAAGTAATTTCTCATACATACAATGATACTCGCAGTAGATCTAGCCAAATTAATCGCTGAATCATTGAATTTAAAGGCAAAGCACTTTCATAAATTTGACTGTTAAGCAAAATCTGAATGCTTGTATTACTTTATTGATCTTGATGATGAAAGTTTGTTTAAGATTTGTATAGATTGACTTAAAGGAAGAGTTATTTTCCTAAGTGTAACATTCATAGTAAAATCTACTTACGTAAAATTGTGTTTTTGTAAAACCATTTCTTTTATTAGAAATATTAAATATATATTTGCTGGGATCTTTGTCAGCTTACTGTCAGAAAATGGCAAATGCAGCAGTTTTCCACCATCTATTTCCAAACCAATATTGTGCAACAATGCAATTTAAAAATCCATTCATCCCTCAACAGCCAGCTCAGGGAAATATCTTTTTATAGCAGCACATGACGAGTTAATACCGTGAGGTGACAGCTGCTCCGTAGCAGGGGAACCTCCCCCCCGATCAGGTCGGGGACCATCAGGAGGAGCGAAAACACTAAGTGAAATATAACATCAGTATTCCTATTTTTCATTTGCATTACCTGCTTTACCCCCTCTCTCTGTATACTGAAACCCTCATCTGGCCCCACTCTTTTTTTTTTTTCTTTCTTCATCTCCATCACTCCGTAATTAGTCCCGTGGGTTCTGGAAAAAGAACGTAAGACATCATGGGGCTGAGATAAATCTAGACGAAGACAAATGAGAACAACTTTTCAGTCCAGAGCCTCTATAAATAGAGTGTGTAGTAGAGAGCCATCCCTGAAGAAGCAACGGAGGGTTTGGACTAACACAAACATCAGACGAGCTGGGGGAGAGGCATTTACGGGGGAAAGCTGCATCCTCCAGTAACACAACAGTGATGCTTCTTCGTTTAAACAGCTGAAAAGAAGAAGCACCACGTTAAGTTGGAGGCAGAGTGAGCCAGAAGAAATGTGGAGGTCTGAGTAGATGGATAGGCTAACACCAAACGTAGCTTCAAACGTTGAGGATATTGCATTTTAATCTAATATTCAATCAGTTCCCAACTACTTTGAACTTAATAATAGCCGTTGACCTTAAAGTTTATTAGTTTCCTTTAGATGAACTTAATCGAGGCGTATGTGGGAGTCGGTTTGAAATAACATCAGTTATATAATGTCACCCGCTGGACTTTTTAATATAAACTTCACAAAATCGATCATGTATGGGAGCAAAACAATAGTAATATGTATAGCAATGCTATCCCGTATATGATAATAATGGTAATTATAGTTATTGTTATCTCCTTAAAGGCCCTTTATTATCTGCACTCACAATAAATCAAAATGTCTCCATAATGTAAATATCCTACAGGGTTTTCCATAGTTTTTAAGTTTACTATGGATATATTTTTCTGACTCTTCAAAGCCCCTGAATTCCCTGAAGGAAATATTTGTATTTTTATCTAAATCGAACATATGTGCACAAACGAGCTTGTAAAGAAAAAAAAAGAACTTGTGTGCACAACATATTAGTCTTGTGCGCTCATTCTTAGTTTAACGTTTATTAACCATGCACAATTATTGATGTGAGAAATCATTAACAGATATCTATGACCATAGTTTCTTCACTTATGAATGAAATGTATTATGTCCAGGTCCTCACTGGAGCTTGTGGTGCCTTGTTCATGAAGGCCACCTCAGTGTTCTAGAAAACAGCCACATGGTTGCAGGGTTCATGGTCTGACATTTCCTTAATCTTACATCTGTCTGTACTTCAGTTTCCTTCCATCTTTGTAATCCTGTAATCTTTTCATCCTGCTGAAGGTTATTAACATGGAAGCGACTGTTGTTCTTCTAGCCAAGTCACTCGTGTGCATGTGTGTGTGTCAATGTGTAACTGGCTTTGTGAAGAGTGTTACACAATTTGATTAAATCCATGTGGGGAAAAAAAAAGTTAGAGGTTAGGACTGTTGTAGTGTTGTCTAAGGATTCAGGTGATTCTGAGTAAGGCAGGAGTAAGGCATTAAGCTGTTACGAGGTTACAGTGTTGAAGTTAATTGATGCTGGAAGAAGTGTGCACGTGTGTGTGTGTGTGTGTGTGTGAGACAGAGAGAGAGACATAAAATAGCGAGTACTTTTAAGCCTCCTCTTTTTGCACTGGGCCTGCAACAGAACCTTGTAAATCTACTGGAATAGTGAATGCCTCACTGCACAGGAGCTCTGTTTGTGTGTCTGTGTGTGTGTGTGTGTGTGTGTGTGTGTGTGTGTGTGTATGTGTCTACACATTGTTTATGTTTGCTGATGTTCCAGTGTGTTTGCCTGAGCATGTAGCTGCAATGTGATTTTGTCTGCCTTCTTGTGTGTACGTTTGGGTTCCATGTGCTGTATTGTGTGTGTGTGTGTGTGTGTGTGTGTGTGTGTGCACGCTCGCTCGCTCAATCCATCCACTGACTGAACACCTGAGTGCCCACAGTGACAGAGAGGGATGGCAAACTGTCCAAACCAACGACCTACAGCCAACACCGGGCGCTCCCTGTTCATTTGGCTCAGTGTTTTACCACTTGGGCACCGGCACACACATGAGAAACACGTGTAAACGCATGAAGGCACTAGCTGTGCATCGCATGTGTAAACCCTTGACCTGAAATCCCTTGTTGTGTTGTCATTCACACATGAAGTGTGCACACCTGATTCCCCTATAGAGTTGCACCTGTTTCTGTTTTTTGTGTGTTCGACCACAGAAGCAACACAATGGTACCTAACAATGAAATAAGGTCACAGTGACAGTGATAGAATCATAGTGGTCAATTGAATCTTTCAGTTATAACACATAATTGCCCATTCAACCAAAAATATATTGATTAATGGATATGTGTTTCATTCAAAGGTACATTATGGTTGAATTTGGTAGAATTTCGACTGTTTCTATTGGCCATTTTATAAAAGATGCCCAGAATGGAGACTGAAGCTTCTCGTACATTCTTGGGAGATGCGTGTTGTATGAACAGTGTACTGCTGCAATAAATAAATAGAAAAATACATGAATTATTCAACTGTTCTATATTTAAATATTCTGTTATCACAAAAAAGAAATGTGGAAAGAGTTTGCGGAAACCAAAGTGTGATGTCACATGTTTCCAGTAATTCCACAGATGAATTTAACAAAAACAATCAAACAGAATAAACACACTTGGTGTTACAATGATAACAGACTTGGCCTTGACTAATCTCCTCATCTTGTAATCTCAAGTATTATGAGTAAAATGATAATTCAAGTGTATGTGTTGTTTTTCTTTCACCTCTTTAACATCTCTTTAACATCCAAGATAGTGTTTTGAGCCACTTTGAGCAGTAACAAGTGCCACATATAGAAACCTCATTTTCATAAAAATCTAATGAAGGCAGATGCGCAGATTTTCATAGGATTTCCAGCCTTGATAAAAATCCAGAATGGAACAGTTGAGAAAACATGTAGCAGTCATTACTCAAAACAGAAGCAGTCTTGTTTGTTAATGTATAGGCAGCAGTCTCAAGGTGCAGCCATCTATCACATTATTTATCACACAGCTTCCTCTGTGTTTTTAAGATTGGTGTCTGTTTTCTTTCTGCCCTTGAAAAAAAACATTAGGATTTTTTTCCCCTTTAAATCTGATGCAGACAATCATGAAGCCGTTTGACGTTGTTGTGTTGTCAAACGGTACAAGATTCAGATTCATCTCTTCCTCTTTTTCTATTCAGTCCTAATGACTCATTCCTGAATCCAGGTCTTGATCCAAATCAGATTTGAATTGAACCAATCTGTACGAGGGGTTTTGAGTTATTTTGTCGACCTAAAGAAAAACAAATTAATGTAGCTCTGCCGACGAAAGCTTGTTGTTAAAACTTTGACTTAGTGTGTAGTCATGAGGTGATGTGTGTTTTCTAAGTTTCTTTGACGGGTGGTCTTCACCAAATGATCACAGGTAAAGTTGAACTGTAGTTCCTCAAGTGATAGCTGTCCTTGGAATAAAAGCGATTGATGTATGGCCAATATAGTGGTGGGGAAAACACCTGTTTGGTGACATTTAACACTCATGCCCACATAGTGTAAGCTTTTGCACTGGAAATGCAGATGGAGAGACCAATAGAGAGTGAATGTCCAGTCCATCAGAGACGTATGGAAATGATGGTATTGAACGGGGATAGGTAGATGCAAGGACATGGGAGTGTGCTGCCCTGTGATGGTGTGTGATGTTGGCTGATAGGTCCAGCCCATCGCCCCCAGTGGTTCACATGCAGCAGCAGCAGCAGCAGCAGCAGCAGCAGCAGCAGCAGCAGCAGCTCTCAGGCCAGCAACACACGCTAATTACCCTTTGATGCAAATTTCATTTTTGATACAGAATCTCAAGCTGAGCTTCATGTCTTGTCCATCCCTGTGTTCATTATCCAGCCACGTCTTCATGACAGATCCATGTGCACATCCAGCCGTCTGTCATTTCACCCAGGTTCCACGTTCATTCTCAGGCTGCGCACGTGCGCGGCAGCTCCCGCCCGCTCGCACACGTCCACCCATCTGAATCGGACCTGACACTCTCTTCAGATCTCACATACATTAACATTCACTCATTTCCATAATGAGGGAGGATGACATCGCAAATCAGTGACCGATACCTTCGAGCTGGACTCTTACATGAGATTCGCATGAGAAGTGGATTCGCGTGAAGTGAGGTCAGGTCAGCGGCAGAAACCAGATCCGATCAGCTCTGTATTTTGCAGTGCTGTCACATGGCTGCACGAGACGTTATCCACTATACTGACTTTCTGTACGGGGGCACGTCTCTGATTGCACATTAGTCATAATGGATTTTCAAAGACTCTTTTTGTAAGATGAAGCTGCTGGAAAGATGAAAGACAAATTCTTTGAAAGAGTAATAATCCCCTTTCTTCTCATCTCCCCTTTTCATACAGTCCCGCTGTTTACTTTGGCTTCTATATTTGGGCAGCGGGCTGTGGGTAGGTTAGGTCATGTGCAAAGATCACAATTGTGTTTTACTTCTTCTTCTGCTTTATTTGTCTCAGCCCCCCCGCCCCCCACTCTCCTTCTTCCACCCATCTTTTCTCCGTCTAATCCTCACAGTGAGGGGCTGGGCCTTAGCCGGGTGTCACTTAGGGGGGCCGTCTGCCGCTGTCATACAACACATTTGTCATGTGTATGTGCGAGAACTACCTTGGTTTGGTTGCCTTTACCCATCAACACAACATGCATAAATCACTGCATGTTGACATGCAGTGATTTACAGGATCGCCGTTGCCCTGGTAACTGCAGGACTTGTTTGCTTGTGAAAATAACAATAAGAGACTTGTTGCATCCAAGTCACACTCTTTTAAGTCTCGGTCTTGAAAGACTGACTTTGTGGTAGATAACGTGATACAAAACTGTGTAATACGGTATGGAAACATCAATATTTACACAGTGAAAACATAGATTGTTGAGAAAGAATGTGGGAGGTGGTGTTAGATTGTCTAGATTCTTTGCATTTGGTGACACAGGGGTCAACAACCCCACTAAGAATAGCAATGTGTCATTGATTCACCTCACACGCACCAGCAGGTACACAAAGCCTCAAGTCACAGTCCACACAAACAAGTAACTCTGTATCTCGAACACACACACACATACTGCTGTGTATATCTATCTATCTATCTATATATCTATCTATATATATATATCTATCTATCTATCTATATATATATATATATATATATACACTATATTCT